>JAOTRH010150466.1:0-13313 GCA_034768845.1 Heliamphora exappendiculata | reverse complement strand
TTTCAAGAATCATGGACACCTCAACCTAGAGGGATATTCGGATGCAGATTGGGCGGGATCTCCTAGTGATAGGCGATTGATCTCAGGATACTCTATATTTCTTGGAGGAAATCCGATTTCTTGGAAAAGCAAGAAACATGACGTTATAGCAAGATCAAGTGCTGGAGCTGAGTATCGAGTCATGGGAATGGCAACAATTGAGGTTATGTGGACACGATAGCTCCAAGAAGAGATTGGCATGCCTATGACAGAATCTATAAGGTTGTGATGTGATAATCAGGTAGCTATGCATATCGCTAATAACTCAGTTTTTCACGAGAGGACATAGCATATTGAAGTTGACTGTCATTTTGTCCGTGAAAAGTGTCAGAAGGGTATTATATCCTTGAGTCATGTGAAGACAACAGAACAACTCGCAGATATCTTTACCAAGTCATTAGTGGGACCACGAGTTCATTATATTTATAACAAGTTAGGCATGATTGACATCTATGTTCCAGCTTGAGGGAGAGTGTTAGTGATATTATTAGATGTATGTATATAATATCTGTAGAGAGGCCCATTAGCTATCAGGGTCCATTAGGGTTTTGTTGTACACACCTTTGTAATTATTGTATATAGTGGACCTCTCTAATTGGGAGATTAAGCCTTCTGATAATCTCTTATTCTTTCGTTACATAACCTTCAAACCAAATTTCTTCATAGCTTCTTTAAATAAAGCATTAGTGCAATTTTGTGTGTCAATTACTAATAAACATAGTCGGCGTTCACACTTTATCTTTGTATATAGGGTTCGGCCGTTACGTATCGTATCGGTCGATATTTACGGTAGCGAATGGTAATAATTACCTATGTGTCACTGTCTTGGTATCGGTCGATACTGAGTCGTATCACCGAGGCTGATATAAATTTCGATTCCCCGATTTAGAACCTTGCTTGTTAGATAAATTTACCCTTTTTGCATCTTCTCGGGTTCCTTGATATCTTGCTTATTAGCAACAAAGGATGTATAATGCTAATCACAACATCAAGGAGTTGTTCATCAAATTCGGGGTCAAAAGGCTTAACAACTTGCACATTGCGCTTTGAATCCTCACTCTTTGGTCACCTTCACTTTCAATCTCAACAACTGACTGACGAGGGACAATGCTTTTGGAAGATGGACAACTTCGGGCATGTTGACCAATTCCTTGATATTCAAAACATTTAGATTAGGGCCATTACCACCATACGAAGACTTAGTAGTCCGAGAAAGTTGTGGTAGGAATTTTGCCACAACACACGTAAATCATTTTTCTCCTTGAATGAGTGTCCACTGGAATGCATACATGAGTCTCTTTTTGAATTTGTTCTTTGTACTGATCCATAGATATGCATGCTTGTCTCAGCCGAGTAAATTGCAGTGAACTAGTTGCTTGAAACTTGGAGGAATAAAATAGTGGTTCATAGCAATCTTTATATCCTTCCATGTTTAAATAGTGGCATAATGTTTTCGTTGATATTTGGCTCGCTATATTATAGCTGTTCCCTTCAATTTTGCTCGGGTGAAAAATAGTTATCTTGTGTCATTTGATTCGAATGAAAGAAATTCTCTAAAATGTACAACCACTCAAATTATATCTCTGAGTTGTAGTCAAGCTTGGTACCCCTTTATACATCAATTAGTTGATGATCTTATGGTATTCGTTGTTGTTTGTACCCCAAAGTGTAATGCGGAGAAACACCAAAATACCCATTGTCATTAACGCATTTTCGTTTTCCTTGTCTTTTAAAACACTACCTACCTATTTCTCCAAACTAGCTTGCCCATGTACCATTGTTTCTAACGTTTGTTTATGACATTGTCAGCTCTTGTTGATCATGATGCAAGGCCTTAAATTTTGAGTTCATCTCAGAATTAGTCACCTTACGTGAAAGAAAATATTTAGCGAAAAAAATTTGGATGGAGAAGAGGTGAATTGTTTTTTCACTCTTTTTTTTGTAGTTTATTTTTTGTGCTCGTATTATTATTTTTTTGTTTTTTTACTTTTTTTATTTATTACCTTTTGTTTTAATAAAGATAATTGGGTATCCCGCCAGGGTGGCCAAGCGGTTTAAGGTCGTTACTGAGACCAGTCGTAAACTCGAAGGTTTTGTGTTCGACTCTTGCTGGAAGTGCCATGACTTAATCGATATCTATGGTTTGCGGGTGATTGCAGGTATTCAGAGGTTTACGCTTTAGGGATAGGTCCAAAGGGCTGCCTTGAGGTGATTCATTTGTCATCAAAAAAAAGAAAAGAAAAAAAAAGGATAATCGGGTGAAGGGTTTTGGGATGGGTGTGGGTTTATTTGGGCGGTAGAATCTTGGCCAAAGTTCTGGTCTACTTTCTCCATGGTTTCCATTAAACGTTTTGGAATGGATCTGGTTAGGGTTATTAGTTTTAGTCAAGTTTTAAGTTAAAGAAAGGGTGGAATTTTTTAGATTGGGTTGATTAGAATTTTTCTTCGACGCTTTCATCTTCCTTGTATCTAATTGTGGTGCAAGAGGGAGAAGAGTAGGTCTAGGGATCGAGAGGAGAGAGGTGAAACAAAGGTCATGGTTCGTGAAGCATTAACCTTGACTTAAATTTGGTCAACAGTGGTGTCTGTGGTGATGGATGGTTGCTTGATAAGCGTAGGGTTCTGACTATAGATGGTTTCTAAAATATGGTTGGGCAATGGATGCAGACGAGGCTTTGACACAAATTTGGCAGGCAACAATATACGGTGATGGCGAAGAGTGCTCATTCGACAGCAGTACTATGAATACAATTTGTTTCGATCGATGATTGTCAGAAGGGTGGCAACTATGGGGCTTTTCTAATGTGGTTCACGTCTAGTTGTGATCAGTGATGGAGGTGTTGGTGATTGACGAAGATACAATGGCACGATGGCAATAGAGGCATAGCCTAGTAAAGGGCTGTTTAGTTAGGATTCCATTGATGTTTTGATTAACTAGCATTTCGACAAGAGTGAGACTAGTTTTTAGGAAGATTAGAGATCGAGAGAGATGGAATCTTTAGCGTAAGGTCTAATACTAAGTCTCGTTGTAATATGGTAGGTGAGAAAGGAAGAAGAGGAGATGAACATATTTGGACCACTACCCTAATCAAACAAATCTCATTTTTCTTAATTAAAGTCTCCCTATTACTATGATCAAGCCTTTATTTATAGGTTAAAACCCCACTCGGTTGGAAACTAGAATTTGTAACAAAAGGAAACATATATAATATCCTAATTAAATATTTAAATGATTTCTTACTAAATATTAAATGAAAATAAAGTACCATCTACTTCTTATTGGACGAAAAGGTCTTTTTTGATACATTGAGTACCTTGGGTTTTGCTTGAGACTTTCAAAGTGGATAACTATGCCCTAGCCAGTAATGGGGATGTACCATTACTTGTGGTCAAGGCTTTAGGGGTTGAACCCTTTGTCCTCTCATCTTTTTGCTTGAGCTTATTCACATAGGATTAAGGTTTAATTGTGTTTTATGATAACATTTATTATTAACAGGTGTAGGCTCCTTGCTACCAGAGAGCACTAATCTTGTCATTTCTATATATTATGATTTTATTATTGTTATTATTACTTCAATGAGCAACTTGACGCAGGATTTTTGTTGTGTTTCTTTGACTGATATCTTTACATACTTTTTGTATAGTATCTCAAAGCATGATTTTCTTGAGCCAGCCTCGGGGAAGAGTTCAAATACCATCTTGTCGATTGGAACACAGTATTTAGCCCTATTAAAGATGGAGGGCTAGGGTTGAAGAGATTGGTCACCTTCAACGAGGAATTAGTGGGCCAGTTGTTGTTGAAGTTTGCAGTTGCAACGGATAGTTTCTAGAGGAGAATGGTGGTAACCAAGTATAGGGTTAGTTGGGGAGATTGAATGACCACAGGTGTTTCTTGTTCTCATGGCGTGGGCTTATGGAAGGGCATCTGGTTAGTGTGGGAGGAATTACCCAAACACTTTAGCTTCAAAGTGGGGTAGGGGAGACAAGGTCAAGTTCTGGATTCATAGGTTGTGCGGCGAGGAGCTGTTGGCCAATGCCTTCCCAGTTGTTTTTGGGTTGGCTTTGGATAGGGTGGCTTATGTGGAAGACTACTTGGAAAGTTCGGGTTTTGTCCTTTTCTGGGATGTTGGGTTAAGGAGGGGTCCCCAAGATTGGGAGTTGGATCATCTTTTTGGCTTTGTTTAGCTCTCTTTATGGTTGCGGGATAGTTTTGGACGGAGAGATGAGAGCTTGAGGTGGAGAGGAAGGAGAAATGAAAGATGTGAAGTTTTCTCCTTCTATCAACTTTGATTGAAAGTTTTGTGATGAGCTTTCTTTGGAGGTGTCTTTGGAGGCCGAGAGCACTCACCAAAGTGGCTTTCTTTGCTTGCATAGCTGCTCATGGGATGATCTTTGCTATTAATAGTCTCATTCATAGGAGGAGGTTTCTGGTCAATTGGTGTTTGCAATCGCAGGCGTGGCGCATTGCATTGCCATGTTATATCAGCTTTGTGGAGTTTGATCTTCTCTTTGTTTGGCATTGGTTGGGTTCTGAACCGGGATGTGGTGGGAGCTTTACAGAGTTGTAGGGATGCCAAGATCAGTAAATGTAGTAGAAATGCTTGGAGGATGGTGCCACTATGTCTCATGTGGATGCTTTGGCTTGAACGCAATAAAAGATCTTTCCAAGCCGTTGAAGTGCCTACCTCTAAATAATATCTTTTTGATGAGGTAAATTTTATAAAGGGCATAAAAGGAATGCTGCCAGTATACAAAAGAGAGAAACAAAAGCTCTCAACAAAAATGGGCTATCTCAACCTCAACAAGAGCATGATAAGCTAAACCAACTCTGGCTAAAACTACAAGAATAAAAAAGACAAGGGACTATATAACATAGGAGCTCTTATTTTAAAAACTGTAACAAGGTCTCTATTTTGTGAAAGTATCTCATGTTCCGCTCCAACCATACTAACAACATCTCAAACGAAGAGGGATCAATGACCACACCTTTCACCTATTACTAGGCACTCTCCTTCCCCTCCAACTCGACAAAACTCCAACCACCTCCTTTTCAAAAACTCAGTCCACCCCAAAGAGCAACAAGCAAATGGATGCAGACTCTCCATCTTCCTTACACAGGCAACAGCTAATGGGGATTGCAAGGCGAACTAGATTGTTAATCGTTAAAATCCTCCCATGCAAAGCAACCCAAGAAAAACAGGCCACCTGAGGCGGAGCACCAACCTTCGACATCCTCCTCCATGGAAAGACCCGTCTCTACTGATCGACAGTTGCCTGAAGGACTTTACAGAGAAATGCCCCTCTCGCTACCTCTCCATCTAATGGTGTCCATCCCTGCCCCTTGTATTGCTGTGGTCGTACAAGGTCCCCATGAGGTCCAAAAATTGATCCGACTCCTAATCCTACACTCCTCTCCAGAGATCCAGATTCCTAAAGCAAAGGCCTGAGTCCCTTCGGGCATAGTGTGCAGCTAAGGCCCTCTGTCACAAAAGCAAACATTTTTGGGAAAGACTTGGATAACATCTCGTTACCACACTAAACTTGAGAGCCTTTTCTTGTCCATTTTGTATAGTTGGGTGATAGGTAGAGAGCTTGCTTTTGTAATTAGTGAACCTTTTTGTGTATTCCGGCCTTTTTGTCTTTCTTGGGACCAGCTATTGTGGCCTTTCTTTTTGTACCTCTTTTGGGTTACATCCCCTTGATGCCTTTTTAAAAAAGAAAAATAATACTCTTATCAAAAAAAGTTATAAATGAAAAGAATTATCCCAAAGCGAGAGTGCTGCATTGTCTAAAATTATGTTTTAAACATTTTGTTTGCCACAATTTATTTTGAATTTCGTGTAAAGTATTCAGATTTGTTCATTCAGATGTTCTGTTTGACCCCTAGTTGATACTTTTTTTTTTGGTTATTATAATACTCTTATCAAAAAAAGAAAAAAAGAAAAGAATTATCCCAAAGCAAGAGTACTGCACTGTATAATATTACGTTTGAAAAGTTTTTTTTTGCCACAATTTATTTTGAATTCATGTAAAGTACTTTTCTACAAGTTTCAGATTTGTTAATTCAGATGTTCTAGAAAACTTAAAAGAGTTGAATCCTAACTACAAAAAGGAAAAAGAATGATCAAGGAACTAGATTAGTGTGTTGCTCAACCAAAATTTTCTATGTAGAAACTTATGGTAGAATTTTTTTCCCCCTTCTGAATGGAACTTATGGTAGATTTTGGGCGATGTTGCATAAAATTTCTGGCGGTAATATGAAAATGGTTGGTGCTAGTGCTCAAAAAATGGTAATTCACTTGAGTTTCTAGTCCCTTATTTTTACACCAGTTTTGGGGGTTCGTATCTTTGGAAATTAAGACGCTGTCAAGAGGGAGCTTGGGGAAGTTAAAGATTTCTGAATTAAGTGATGGCTAGTAATTGTACAGATTCTTTTGCTTGCTTTCTGAACTGCAGTCACTGCCACCAGAGGCCAGATTTGTCTTTCATTTTAGTATTTAGCCTTTTGGTTCCTCAATTATAGAATAGAATTATAGAGCATTGGCATAGCTTGAACTGGCCTGGTGGTTTCTACATTTGGTCTTCCCATCGTTCAATTGACCTATTATTCTGAAGTTATGTCCGAAAAGATTTATGACATTTTAGAGACTGAAATCTGGTGCACTTATAAAATGAATGTAGAAGTCAATCACTAAATGAGTCAAAATCTGTTCATTGCTACATTAGTGCCACTACAACCCACCTAATAAAAAGGGTATACCTTTTGCCAACCTTATAGCTATGTTCAATACTCCCTGAGGTTTGAACCATGATGTCTATACCCTGTAATCTTTTTGGTAAATGTTTTACTTTTATCCATATTAGTTTTTCTATTACTATTTTTGTTTCTTACTTAAATTAAAATTCTGAAATGATGTTTTTTTAATTTATCATGTTAGATGTTTTAATGATGTCACGGAAAAATTAGTTAAGAAATTAATGTCTGTAAATATATTTATAATTTATTATCTTACCAAATTAAATCATTTTTTCTATTAGCATTCTTTCATTTTTGATGTTTTAACTTGGTGAGAAAATAGTTTGATTAGAAAGAACTTTAATTTTCTGTGTGACTGTTATTATTAATGATACTTATGGAACATGGCTAAGAATGACATTACAAAGAGAATTGAGTAGTTAGATTATCATGGGGAAAGGAGTAAGGTTAGATGCCTAGTTCGAAATATTGGTCGTCATATATCGTATTGACAGATAATGGTTTCTCAAACGTTCCAATTCCTTTACGCAACAAAATATAGATGATACAAAGATTCACAAGCATATCAGTTGATTCTGCCAATACATATTGTGTATCAGTATTGTATCGTTCGATATGCTCGTTACATGTGCCATTGCACAGTTGGAGCTTATGAATTTTCGTCCATTCTCGACCCTTTCATGTGATACTTTTTCTCTTTTTTCCACATTGTTTTTCAATGTCGATTGATGTAGTATTTGTGTCATTACACCTTCGCATATTAACATTTGTTCGCTTTACTATCATGAGTTATTTATTCTTGTAGTATTTTTCATATAAAAAATAGTGAGATTCTCATACGACCCATTTTTATCAATTTTTGGCTTAAAAGTAACATAAAATTCAATAATAGTTTAAAGAACTTGTTTTAGATATCAAAATGTTGATTAGAAACTAGTACAAAATGGAGAGATAAATAGGTGTTCAAAATTATTAGATCCAATGATTTTAATAATCACAAAAAATTATGCGTAATTGTAAGATTCATCTCGATTATGCTAGAAAAATGATTTAGCCATGAATTCGTATCAATTTATGTATAAATCGTGAATTGAATTGTCAATCGTAAAATTTGGTAACTATTTTCTACTTAATGATGTGATATCTCATAATATATTGTTTTATCATGTTAATGAAAAATGAAGTGTTAATAAAAGATAATTTTTCCTCATTGATATGGAATAGTTCGTAGTTTCGTACCCTAACCTTTTGCATGATTATCCCACATTGTCAATCTGGTTTGGGTGGCCCACATCAGTGATAAGCTGGAGCGCTTAATCTTGTGCAATTCTACATCGAATTCCAAAACCTAGTAGACTTGGGAGGCCCCACATTCACAATAGAATGGAAACTTTTTTTTTTTTTTTTTTTTTTGGGTACATTGGAGGCCATTGGTCTGGGGGAGAGGGGTCGGGGTTCAAACCCCAGTTGGTGAGGAGATTTGGGAGTTGCCCAACCACTAGGCTAGGGGGCTTCCTCAATAGAATGGAAACTTTAAGCCTCATGGGTTGTGCAAAATGTTCTAATCCCACATTGGGAAACAAATGGGATCTGGAGATGCCTTATTTTTATTTAAGAAGTCTGTGTTGGACCTCCAACTGTGCACGTGCATAGTCCTTTTTTATGCACTAGTAGCCACCGGCTGCATTGATTTAGAAAAAATAAATATTTATTGGCTTGCCCCATTCTCAAAAAATCGTTTGTAAACCATTACAAAAAACTGGTTTCCTCTTATGCATTTGGAGTCGTTCGGTTCATGTGCGATTTAGCATTCACACCAATATGTCTGTCTATATCCGTATCGGGGCTTTTGAAATCCGATTCAAATTGGCAAATATGGTTCGATTCAGCTGCTATTCAAATTGGCAAAGGATTGGATGGCGGTGTGTGATATACAAGGATTGGAGTCGTTCGGTTCATGTGCGATTTAGCATTCACACCAGTATGTCTGTCTATATCTGTTTCGGGGCTTTTGAAATCCTATTCAAATTGGCAAATACGGTTCGATTCGGCCGTTATTCAAAACCCTGGTACCAGCTAAGAGCATCCAGGTGTTTTTATTGATTTTTCAGGATTTGACAGATCTAAAAGGACAGATGTTCTGTGGAGTTGTGTTGTATTCGCTGTTTTTTGGGTAGTTTGGTTGGAGCAAAATGATAGTGTTTGAAGAGGAATTGATGAAGTGAATTGCTTATGCGAGAGGGTATCCTTTTTGTCAACTTTTGGGCTTCATTTTATTGTTCTTTTTTGTAAATTCCTTTTTTTTTTCTTGTTCAAAGGATTGGATGGCGGTGTGTGATATACAAGGTATTGGTTTGTTTTTATTTTTAATTTTTCTTTTTGGTGGATTTCTTGTCCTCCAATATTGTTGTACTTTTATTTTCTCTTTTATTAATAAGATTTTTGTTGCTTATAAAAAAAATAAGGAGAAAATGGAGTCAACAGTGTAAAAGGTAATTAACCCCCCACCCAACCAAAAAATACAGAAGGTAATGTGGTGACTTCGGTACAGAAAACATGTGCATTCATCATCTAACGATAGTAACTGAGACACTAAAGTACCCGCCTATGATGCACGGATAGGGCACACAATACGATATTGATACATCAACGCTTAAATTTTCAAAAAATGAAAGGCATGAAAAACCATAAACCCACGTCAACATGTAATTGTATATTTATTACATGACATATATTTAAATATTTTATTCAAAGATAATATAAAAATGTAATATAACACAACTAAAATTAAAAAATCATACATTCCACAAATAAAATTAAATATTTTGCTTCCAATGACAACATTGCATCAATTTTTAGAAGTGATAAAACACATACAACTTAAAAATTATTCCATCATCACATACACCTGAAACACTATAGTTTCTTAAAATTTTAATTTAGGCAACTTGTATGTCTTCATCACCATCGCATTTTTCTTCTCCATCATCCATAAATAATATTGCCTCCAACTCCAATTGATCAACTGAGAGATTAGCATCCCCAAGAACTCTGTCATCATCAAGTGAATCAAAATTTTCTTCCACAATAGTCCACATTTTTTTCTCTCCTTGCAAGTATTGGGAATTTCTCCTTGAAAGAAGACAGTGATTGTGAGACCTTGACCCGTTTTAATTTTTGTGAGGTTTCGACGCGTTGTTATTCATTTTTGTGATATCATGTTTATATGTGTTTCTATGCATGTTCGGGCTTAGCAATGCATGTGGGGTGGTTCTCAGGGCCATAGGGCGTTGTGGTGCGAATTTAAAAAAAAAAAAAAAAAATTCGGCGGGACCTATAAATATCTAACTTTTAGATATTTATGAGAAATTTTCAAAACTTACAAACTAAGTTTTCTTTTTCCAAATCAAAAGCTTTGCCTTCTCTCTAACTTTTCGGAGGCCTGAGGGCTTGGTATTCAACGACCAGATAGCGGATCTTTAGTATTCTCGTGGTGGGCACGCTTTCATCTGGACAGAATTTTGTTCCGACGAAATCCATTTTTGCATGTGGTTCAAGACATCGAGTTTTTGACTCAACGAGATAGGATTCTAGACTCTCATGTCTTGTAAGGGTACTACGTGTAATTATATGTGTTTTCACCGGTTAAAAATGTATGAAAAATCGATTTATGTTTTAAAAATCGGGTTTTGGTTCAAAATCGTTTTCGGTTAATTTTGATTGGATGGAATGGGGGTTTGATGTGTTCTTTTCGATGTTCTGTGTTGGTTTTGGGCTTGGGTATGTCTGAGGGTGTTGAAAGAGAGTTTAGTAGCTTCGATTTGGGGTTGAGATGGCTGGATTCGTAGCTCGGGTTAGGTTTTCGCCGTGGTCCAGTTGACTGGACTGTGTGATTCAGTTGACTGGGTCGACAGTGTGCTAATCCAGTCGACTGGATTGGGGATTCAGTCGACTAGATTGGTCTGTGTGGTGTTTTTGGTTTCTAGTAGCCTTTTTCAGTCGACGGGGTGGGGGTGTCCAATCAACTGATGTTCTGTTTGGGGCGTTTTGTGGTTTAGGTGGTCTTGTTGTGTCTTTTCGGTCGATTGAATTATGAGGTTCAATCGACTGGCTCTCCTTTAGTGGCATTTCGGTTGATTGAATTTGTTAGAATAAAGGAGAATAGTGTGTCTCACCAAAGGAGACCTACACACATATTTATTAAGAAAAAGAGGATTACAGTAGCTACTGTAGGCATATCCACATAATACCACGTACTATAATATATATAAATATATTAACCCTTACTACTTAACACCCCTCTTAAGTTGGAGTATATATATTAATCATGTCCAACTTGTTACAGATGTAATTGACTCGAGATCTCGGCAATGCCTTAGTGAACAAGTCAGCAAGTTGTTCACCAGATCGAACCGAACCGAACCAAACCAAACCCAACGGTGCCATTCTTGTACTTATGACGAATGAAGTGACAGTCAATGTCGATGTGTTTAGTTCGCTCATGAAACACCGGATTTGTGGCAATATAAATTACAGACTTATTATCGCACCACAATTTAGTAGGGTCTCATAGGCAGTTCACCTAACTCGGTGAGAAGCTGTCGAACCCACATAATTTTAGATGTAGCTAATGCCATGGACCTGTATTCTGTCTCTGCACTTGACCTCGATACCACGTCTTGCTTCTTGCTTTTCCACGACACAAGGTTTCCACCAACAAAAACAGAGAACCCTGATGTGGATCTTCTATCAATTGGACATCCTGCCCAATCTGCATCAAAATAGCCCTCAATATGTGAATGACCCCGATCACAAAACTGTTGACCTATCCCTAGGTTGCAGTTGAGATACTAGAGAATACGAACCACTGCATTCCAGTGGAGAGTACGAGGATCAGACATGAATTGACTCACAACGCTGACCGGATAGGCAATGTTTGGTCTAGTCATGGTAGTCAAATAATTAAGTTTTTCCACCATTCGTCGATACCTGTCTGGATGAGGAAACACATCACTTTCACCAGGAAGAAGCTTCATACTTGGATCTGTCGGAGACTCCACACGTTTTGCATTTAGTAGACTGGCATCACACAGCATGTCAATCACATATTTTCTTTGAGACATAAAGATCCCATGCTTACCTCTAGCTACCTCGACTCCCAGAAAATATCGCAAGTGTCCAAGATCCTTTGTTTGAAATTGTGACAGCAAGGTCTTTAGGTTGCTAATCCCAACATGATCATCACCAGTAATAACAATATCATCAACATAGACAACAAGAAGAATACATCCTGCATCAGTCCGATGAAAGAACACTGTATGATCTTTGCCTGACTGTCGTAGTCCAAACTGTTGTACCACCGTGCTGAATCTCCCAAATCAGGCCCGAGGAGATTGTTTTAGACCGTATAAGGACCGACGAAGTTGACGCACAAGGCCAGACCCCCCCTGAGCAATAAACACAGGAGGTTGCTCCATATAAACTTCTTCCTGAAGGTCGCCGTGGAGGAAGGCATTTTTGACATCCAGCTGATACAGGGGCCAATGCTTGGTGGTAGCGAGGGAGAGGAGTAACCGAATGGAGGTTATCTTGGAGACTGGAGAGAAAGTCTCAAAATAGTTAATGCCATATGTCTAAGTATATCCCTTTGCAACAAGGCATGCTTTTAACCGAACCAATGAACCATCAGGATTCACCTTCACTGTATAGACCCATTTGCAGTCGACAACCTGCTTCCTAGTAGGAAGAGGAACAAGCTCCCAAGTACCATTATGCTCCAAAGCGGACATTTCCTCTAACATAGCTGATCGCTAACCAGGATGAGAGAGAGCCTCTGAGACACTTCCTGGAACAACAGTAGTATCCAGTGCAGAAATAAAGGCCTGTAAGGAAGCTGACAACCCCTTATAAGACTCAATATACCTGGGGTGATCTCGACATCGGCGATATGGGTGATAGGTAGCAATAGAGGGCTTACTTGCTGGCGGATCAGCCGACGAGAGGACTGGCTCAGTAGGGGTCGGATCACTTGGAGGTGAAGGTGCTGGAGGCGGCAGTGAGAGCGGCTCAGGAGATGTAGCAGGAATATCAGTGGTAACCCGAGAAACTATAAAATCAGCAGACAAAGGAGGGGGAGATGACTCGTGAGCGGGAGATGGACAGGAAGGAGATGGTGAATAGAAAGGGCGGGACTCAAGAAAGGTAACGTCCCGAGACACAACAAAGCGATGGAGGGCAGGACAATAACACCGATACCCTTTTTGATACTGAGGATAACCAAGGAACACACATTTAAGGGCACGAGAATCAAGTTTGATAACCTGTGATCTGGTGTCGCGCATATAGCATACGCAACCAAAGATTTTAAGTGGCAAGGAGTGGAGAAGCACCATAGGAGTTAGAACAGATATAGGAGAAAGACCACCCAATACAATGGACGACATGCGATTAATGAGATAGCACGCCGTAAGAACCGCCTCACTCCAAAACTGATGAGGCACATGCATATGATACAATA
>JAOTRH010150455.1:0-13314 GCA_034768845.1 Heliamphora exappendiculata | reverse complement strand
ACAATAAATATAGAGAATAAAATCAAATCAGAATAAAATCAATCTAATATTCTAACAATCAATCTAATATTCTAACAGCAATAATATTTTCTTTCCCAGATTTTTAGTGCCAAGCGAATTTCCTTAGATTTTAAATTGATTCTCACTTTTTTGGCATATTATTGTTGATTTATAAAAACACATATATACACATATAATATAATGATCCCTCATATTCAAAGTTGCCAAAACAACCTTTAAATTTATTTTATTTTATCTACATCAATAAACCCAAATTATTAGATATGATAAAAAATTTAATTGAAAAAGACAAGAATAAGAAAGAATTACCATATGTGAAGAATTTGTCAAAGATTGAAGTACTTTTTTTTTGTAATTAAATATTTATTAATCAAAATTAAAGATATACAAAGGAACTCGATACACACCCTCTAGGGTTAACAAAATGATGGTAGAGTAAATCACCAAAAAACAAAAATCAAAGCAATCCTACAAATTCTCACAGATTGAGAGTTAGAATAAATAACATACTTCTTCTTACTTAAGCACGATTTTTTGAGTTTGTTCAAACAGATTAATTTTTCTTAAGTAAATTTAAGATTCTCAATTCTCTCTAACAATTTCTTTTTGTTCTCATCATTTGAAATCAGCATCATATAAGAGTTAACAAAATTTTCCTATGAAAGGGTCTTTAGAGCCAAGTCAAATTTTACTATTGTCACAGGCTTTAAATTTTCTCTTTAAATTAAATCAGCCGTTTCGTTCATATATATATATATAACTCTACCCCAATTATCCATCCAAATTCTTATTTTTTTGCGTAATTTATCCATCCATATTCTATTCGGTTAGAAATTGTAACAACAGACAACCTTCTTTTATACTTAATTAATTTTATCTCTATTTTAATAATTATTTAAATTTTATTTATTTTTAAAAAATATATTACTTAGAATTATACATTATTTATTATACGAGTATATATAAACTCCAATAGGCCTCTGTCTCCAATTATCTTTATTCAAAATACTATCCCATTTTCGTAACAACAATTACTTCTTAAAAATTCTCCCTCAAACCATTCAGTTATCCCAAACTCAATTTTAGAATTTAAATTTTATATTTACTTCTAATATAATTTATTTTATTTTTTTATAATTACAAAATACTTATTATTTTATTACAAATTATATCGATTACAATTTAATTTTTTTACAAATTTGGGATGATACATTTGTATTCTCACTTGTGTTAGAGATATACAAATGCAACACAAAAAGTCATAGCAATTGAAATAACTCCAACAATCTCTAAGAGGAGCATAAGACACCGATTCCTATCGTACATGCAATCCATAATTAAAACACGCAGAAATGTATAAAGCAACTTAATACTAATCTAGTATAATACCCCATATTTTTACTAATCATTAAAACCATTAAAGAAAATATAATTATTACAGTCATCCATAAGAACAAAACATAGTATTTTGGATCAAAAGCTTAGAGACAAAAGAAGAACTGAAGGATAAATTCTACTACTCCTCAGCAGCGATGCCGAATCTCTGTGGCTCATCGTACTCTTTTTTTTTTTAGATACTCAGGCTCTTCGTGATACTCCCCTTTCGGTAATTCTTGCCTTTCACCTATAACGTAAACGTCATCAGTCAAAACTCAGAAGTTAATTCTAAAATTCTACTCAGTTAACCCACAAGTAATCCACCAAAACGCACAATTATAAAGATTTAAGCATTACATTTTTGGAAAATAACTAAGTATATAATTAATATACAATGAATGGAATACAATGCATGAGATGTATGTGCCCACAGCCTAACTTCCAACTGTACAACTGATCATGTGAACTCCATCCCGAGAATTCTAAATAACAGACTTTATAAAAGAATTGCACACTAAAGCCATCACTACTCCTCGTTGCGAATAGTAAATCATTCGCCTGGCTATATGCCACAACTATTTTACTGCTAAATTGGCAACAGCGTGAGGTCGAAGGCTAACTTGGGCTATGTCAAGACACTCCCACCTTAAGAAGCATGATGTCTTCGTACCAGTATCAACTCCAAAGTCCAGATTACCAATGATAGCATACTAGCAACGAACCCATGGTGCCCAACAATATCATTATCACAAATTCCATCATAATCCAATTTCTAACAAAATTCAATTTCATACACCAGAGATTCCGAACAATAACAACTGGAAACCATGGTCGTCTTGGACTTAGAATCACAAAAAATAATGACTCCGAAACCTCAAGCCCACAGTGGTACATAAACAATAGACTCAAACATGCTCATGGATGCAAAATGCCAATGCTCATGTTAAAACGTTCCAATATATCAAGGGCCACATGATACAACATCACGGTTAATTTTGCAAGGCCACACCAATTCCTCATTCACACATTTGAACTAAATAAAATGTCCATATTTACTTATTTGACAAAATATGGTCAATTGAATACTTAATTTCTCAGTAGCTAACTTTCAAGTATCTAATTATTTGGTACAATAATAGTTCGAGGTATTTAGGTTTAGAGTTAAATTCTAATATTTTAAAACAAATTATAATAAAATATTTTCTACAATTTTCATGTTTAAAGCTAAGGTCAAATCCTAATGCTCCAAGGTGGATTAATTTATTGTATGAAAATGATTCAACACTTTTAGGCATTTTTGACAAAAATTATGCTTCAGTTTGTAAGGGGTTTGGCGCATCAAATCAAGTTAAAACAAGCCCAATTTTGGATATATTTTAGTTTAGCATGTTTCCTACATTTCTTATGAAATGTACAATGGTTGGTTGTTTGGAGAACATTAGAGTTTTTTTTCATTTTATAAAAGAAGCTCAGTCTGCTAGAAAATACTCAGCAGAAATCTGTCACCAACAGAGGGTTTGAAATTCGTTTGGTACACCAACCAAGGGAGAAAATTTTTAATGTTTGGACAGAAGCTAGATTGACATGTTACTAACATTTTTCAAGAAAACCACTTTTTGACTAAACCACTAAAAATAGGGGTTTCTGGTCATATTAAAATATGTGACAGAATGCTATTTTATTTGCTGAACCACACCAGTGTCTTGAAGGGAGGTTTTGACCTATCAAGACTTACTATTTGAGGCTACTATATGGTGGGTAACTAGATCTACATATTCCCTACAACTTCTATATTTTGGCCTAAGCTTGGATCTCATTCTAAAGTAAGGTTGTTAGGTCTGCAATACAAACTAGTCTAAATCTATCACACTTCAGCAAAAATGCAATATCTCGAGTTCTACCCAATGAAATAAGTCCAAATCAATTTTTTATGAAAGATAACATCAAAACCTAGGTCTAAAAAATAAAGAACTCACTTAGATGATATTTCTAGAATTAGTTATGATATTTCAAAGTTTCGGACAGAAAGTTCAAACTTAAAAAAATTTAGGCCTAACTTGATTTTCATCCTCTTGCATGTAGTGGTCCCGATTTTTTTTTTGATTTTTTTTTTGTATGCATGTAAAGTATGATTATTTATTCACACTCCAAATTATATGTATATATGCTACAAAACTCAAAGGTACAAACATCCAATCATCTATCTACTCACAAAAATTCACAAAACCCTTAAGCAATCCTAAGTCTCAATTTTTTACACTGTTGTCATATGTTCTTGTGTTTGTTCCTTGTTTATAGTTTAAGAACGGGCTGAGGTGAGGTAGGGAAGGATTAGAAGGGTTGTGAGAGATAGGATTTAAGAGTTACTTACTTGGAAATTTAATCTTAAGATTGATGAAGAATGTGACTTAGCTTTGATGCCTTCTTCCTTCTTCTTCTTGATCCTCCTCCTCCTTTTCTTCTTTCTTTCTCTCACTCACACCCTTAGAATTTCAGATTTGGCAGCTCTAGGGTTCGGCCATGGGGGTGGGGAAATGGTGACCAAGGGTTGGGTGGATGCAATTATGCATGTCTCCGTTTTGGACCAATGCATACCTTGCTTCCTATGACATGGATGTGACCTAAAACTTGTCACATATATTTTGTGTGAAAAGGGGTTCAGCTATTACAGATTTTGCGGCTCAAGATCTGAATTTGGTGACTTATTATTAAATTATTAAATGTTTGGTGATGTATTTGCACTACATTGTCAAAACAAATGTCCAAAAATTAATTTAACGTATAACTTTGGATATTTTTTTCTATAGAATTGATATAATTTATTTATTTTATGATTATTATATTGTATTGGCAATTTATAATTATTTTGGCACCATTCAATTATTTTTGTTAATTTAATGTATAACTACACACTTTATTCCCATAGGCAAACAGCATACCCACCTATGAACCTATGGTCGAACATGAACAATCTTCAAACATATCGTGCTAAAAACATTCCACCTCAGCACTAGGCCAACCATACTGTCGAACCCTTTTTATGGTCCTTTCAAACAACATGCACCCAACATGGTTCCTAAGCACTATCCCCTAGTGGGCCAAACCACGAGTCTGTATTCTTATAAGAATTCTATAGAATCGATACACGATGATTTCACCACATAAATAGTTAAACCACTAAACTTCGTTAGATGCCTCATCCGACTTGAACTAAAGCTACTAGCATTTCATACAAATTAAACTACATCTCCAGAAACATCACCCACACACTCGAGTTCAAACAGGCCTTTCAAGAAACCAAGAGTAAACAAATCCGTACTCCTACAATCTCAATGTTCTACTTCCACCAAGAATGAACCATCACATTGGTCAACCAGTTATGAAACATCTCTCTTCTTAGTGAAACCACAAGCTAACGCTAGGTTCTCACTCAACATCACTACCTTTTAGTGCGACCAATAATCACTCGGCTCAAGAAAAGATTAACCACAAACCTTTGTAAAGACATCCGTCATCATCATGCAAATGTCATCGACCACCATTCACAATGTGTACATCACTCATTGCACTAGGTCTTCACACTTAGACCTTTACTCAAGCACATCAACTATCGTTCACTTCTTCACCTCCCAACAATATATCACACGTGTCCACCAGACCCTCACTGGTTAACCGCCAAAGACAACAACACACATATACTCGCATCATTGTATAACATCTCTTCATAGGGCCGCGTCATGTCACTCAATTCTCAACAGGGAGGTAACAACCAAACGTGTAGGTAAAACCAAGCCACAATCTCAAACTCGCGACTCCAGTACACCCACAAAAACATAAAACATTCAGCCGAGAACACCCGTCTCTTATGTCACCATACAAGTACCACCGGAACACCACTATCTGAACATGAAAGCAACTATAAGCAATTTGAACAAAACGAACCTCGCTCACCAACTCTAAACCATGCGACACCATCCTATCCCTTGCCCTTAAGAGTAAGATAACGTCACCATCTCTAGATCTTACGCCATGTCACATATTACTAGCATCATCCCCTTATGGGAGCTCCACGTACCAACACGTCATCCCAAGACGACCGAGTCGGCCACACCAACAACATCTATACTATGCTCCACAAACTTCACAGATTCACATTCTTACTAAACACTATGTATTCCACATAATCTCTTACTCTTGAGAACAACGACCCAAGTCACAAAACTCTTCTCTGTGAAACTTCCCAAACGACCTCGAATCTTCGTTCACCACATCACGACTACCATCAATATACATCTCTTCTTACATACACACACATCACTCAACAACCAACCTATCGATAATATCTTCAATTCACATACCCTATCTACATATGCTTTTAATTTTTATCAAGAAACACATCTCAACACCACACCATAGGGAAAACACAAGGGTCAGTAATCCGACCTTTAAAATCACAAAATACCACGGTGGTTATTGTGCCTTTGAAATTTAAGGGTCAAAAATAAGGGAATTCAAAGGACACTTTGAAAATATTTTAACACCTTGAAAATCAAATTTTGAAAATCTATTTTGTTGAAAATAGAGTCACCACTTAATTTTTGAGAAAAATTAAGAAAAACAAAATTGGCTACTGATCTTGAAAACGTTAAATCAGAGAAAAGGATTCGGGGGGTAAGGTACGAATCGAGGAAGGTGTTAGGCACCCCGTTCGTACAACCATAAGATTGGCCTCTACTAATTATCATTGGTTCTTTAACGTAATTTCTCAAGTGCATACAAATAGAAAAAATATGGGTAAAGAGAGAACATTCAAAATCAAGTATAGAAAATACATAAAATATGTACATAGCAATCCAAAACAAACAAGTGTCAAAAGAGAAATCTTAAATCCTATAGCATGCAATTTCTATCTAAAAGATACATGAAACATATAATTACATGCAATATTTACAAAATAAGCTAAACTAGCATGATTCAAATAAAAGAGTAAAAATAGGCTAAAGATGCTCAAATTACCTAAACATGATTTGCTAACAAGAAATACATTAAACCAAGCAAAAATTTAAAGAAAGTAACTAAAATATGTATATTGTCAAAATAAGCCAAATTAACTTCAACATGATAAAAAGATAAAAAGATGCATGCGAATTCTATACTTAAAAGAAAGTTTATTGATAAAGAAAATGACAAAAGAGAATTTAAGAATTAAAAAAATGAAAAAGAAGCTTGTAAAAGAAAATGATGCTAAAATAAAAAGGTTGAAAAATGTTTATTTAAACTATTAAAAGAAAACCTCATTATTCATATTTTATATCTTAAAAGAAGAAAATAAGAGGAAGAAGAAATCAAAAGAAAAATTATACTTTAAAGATAAAATCTAGTTTAAAAAGAGGAGTTTTTATGATTTTTAAGTTTAATAAAAAAAAAAGAGAAATAAGATAAGTACTAGAAAAAGAGAATGAGGCTATGGGATATTTTATAAAAATAAAGCTAATAGTAAAATACTTATGAAGAAAAAATTACACTATTGCTAAAAGAAAAAGAAAAGAAAATAACAAATAGAAGTTAACAAAAAGAAAATTAGATTAATTCCACTTAAGAAACTTTTAAGCAAAGAAAATATAGCATTAGTATTTAAAGAAAATAAAATGAATAATAAAAGAAGATAAAAAGAAGAGAAAATAAAAATTAGAACATTACACTAAAATTACAAGAAAGAAATGAAAAAAAAATAACTAACGCATTGAAAGAAAATTAAGCTAAAAAGAAAGGAATATTTAACTAATAAAGAAAATAAAATGAGCCAACAAACTAATTATTACATGAAAATGAAATAGAATGCTAGGAAAGAAAATAAAAGCTAAGAATTAAAATTGAGTATTAAATTAATGGTACAGGAAAAATGAGTGAAATAAGAAGAAATGTTAGTAAAAATGAGACTAGAGTAATTAAAAGAAAACGAAAGTAAATGATACTTGAACATTAATTTAACATAAAAAAAGAGAATAAAATACTAGAATTTAGATGGATGTAATTGATAATTACAACTATTTTTATGTAAATGCTTTATATTATAACAATGGAGACATTATTTAGTCGTATTGTTAATTGATGTTATCACTAATTAATGAATTAATTAAAAAAAGATAATGTGCTTAGTGTAAAATTGTAAACTATGAAATTAAAATAACCAAATTAAATGAAATAACGTAAATGATGACAAGATTAATTATGTAAATAAAAGGAATACATGAATTGAAATTAGATATAACCCAATCACCCTAAAAGAGAGAGAATAGGGTTAGAAAGACCGGGGGTCTAAGCGAGGTACCTAGATAGCGAAATCCTCAAGTCGGGGATTGTGCTTCAATGGGCCAATCCTCGGGTGGTGATCCAAGTAATATAGGTTTCAATATAGGTATTGAAGGTTTGGGACTTGGTATCTCGGCAGGGCTTCGGCGTCGGGGCTCGAAATTGCTCGGTATATCGACAGAGTCTCTCTCACTCAAAATTTGTACTAAAAACGTACGCTGGGGTACGGTATTTATAGAATTCTTCAACCAATGAGATGTTGCCACGTTTTGGGACACATCAGTCCATTTGGAATTGGCAGTCGCCACAATGCAAGTTGGCGGTCGCCATGTTTTTAGGAGTTTCCACAAAGTTCTATGACAGTCGCCACAATGAGAGTTGGTGGTCGCCACTTTTGGCTAGGGTTTCCACAAAGTTTTATAACGGGTGCCACAATGCAAGTTAGCGGTCGCCGTACTTCGGCAGCAAGTTTCGATGGTTTGACAAAATTTCATTAGTTTGAAAATTTCGGGTTCAAATACTGAGCTTGGATCACTTCTCACGGATTGTATCGAGGCACTATTCCACCTGTTTTCATCATCGAATTTGCCTAAGATTGGGCGGGATCAAATTGGGGTGTCTACAGTTATCCCTCTTTGATATAACTTGCATAGCAACGCGTGAAGCAAGTTATATAAAAAACCCAGAGACAACAACCATTTGACCGAGCCGTCCATTTTAGGCCACAAGCATACAAGCATGCGTATGATATTGGTCGTACTCGAATTTTTATCGAGCTGCCTACGTACCCTCTTTTGCTAAGGATCAGACCAGAACGTAGTTCATGGGGCAAGATGCGAGATGCAATGATAAGAAACATGATGTGGATGCTAACATGAATGAATGTTATCATGATGTAGAGAGGTATAGTGTAATGCAAACATGAATCAGTTTAAGGTCATAAGGAGGACCGACGAGTCAGTTTATGGTCATGAGGAGGACCGATGAGTCAGTTTAGGGTCGTGAGAAGGACCGATGAGTAAGTTTATGGTCATGAGGAAGACCAACGAGTCAGTTTAGGGTCGTGAGAAGGACCGACGAGTCAGTTTAGGGTCGTGAAGAGGACGATGAGTCAATTTAGGGTCGTGAGAAGGACCGGCGAGTCAGTTTATGGTCATGAGAAGGACCGACGAGTCAATGGTCGTGAGGAGGACCGACGAGCTAGTTTAAGGTCGTGAGGAGGACCGATGAGTCAGTTTGTGGTCATGAGGAGGACCGACGAGTCAGTTTAGGGTCGTGAGGAGGACCGACGAGGTAAACATCAATTTGATAGGTTAAGTCAGGATTTAAGAACACATGACTTAAAGATAAGTTTATCGGAAACAACATTTAAAATGATCAGAAGCCAAGCCACAGCTGAAACTTTTTGATTTATCGGGAAGAAAGATTGCAAATTAAGAGGTCGAGTTAAGACCTAAAACCAGGATAGGGCACAAGGTAAGGATAACTAAAGTCAATTGAATTTTATCGGGGAGACAGCCACGAATAAGTCGAGTTAAGACCTAAAAATTCAGAATAAGATACGAAATTTAAAATAATTAAAAACCAAATTTATGGCTTAAAATTAAATTTATCGGAGTGGAAAATCACTAATTAATAAGTTGAGTTAGGACCTAAAAAATTCGGGATGAAGTATGAGATTAAAAAGATTTAAGGAAACAAAGTATGAGAGTTGGCGGTCGCCATGATGAAAGGTGGCGGTTGCCACTTTTGACTAGGTTTCCACAAAGTTCTGTGACGGGCGCCACAATGCAAGTTGGCGGTCGCCTTACTTTGGCAGCAAGTTTCGATGGTTTGACAAAATTTCATTGGTTTGAAGGTTTCGAGTTCAAATACCGAGCTTGGATCACTTCCCGAGGATTGTATCGAGACACTATTCCACCTATTTTCATCATCGGATTCGCCTAAGATTGGGCGGGGTCAAATTGGGGTGTCTACAGTTATTAACAACACCCATCAGGGTAAAGAACACTCCCAACCACGTGCCTAAGCATAGACTTTCTGACACACTTTAGGCCATAGATTATTATGCTTCCATCCTCTATGTTCCCGTCCACTGTGCTCCCGTCCATACCCAATCTTGGGGTACACGGCTCATGACACAGCACGGCTCATGACGTACATAATCCTTAACGCGCCTAAAACCACGCATGATATTCATCCATAACTAACAACCTCCAATGGGGTTTCAAACAATCTACCATTCTTATCCGTCAAACTACTAGTAGTTCAACACATAATGAACAACTAACTACGCTCACCCTCGACTCACGTGGATACAACATACTCCGAACAGTCACTGCTCATTTCTCGAACTTAGGCCCACCATAATTACTAACCACTGGGACGCACTCCCACAACCTACACCACCATCCAAACCACAACTCACCTTAGCGTCACGGGCATAACTTTTACCACAAGACCTTCACCACACCCCACTAGATTAAACTCAACTTAACCTCCCAGTGTCAAGCTATACATTACCCAACACCTAATCACATCACATCGACACATATTCACATACCGAGGGAAAGCCCCAGAGCAACGCGACAATACGGGCAACTAATTCATATTTCTAAGAGAAAGAACGTCGGCCAAACGCTTTTCTATTTTGAACTCAAAAATAGTTGATCGGACGCCATATGGCATACCACATCACCCCAAGACTTAACCCCCCATGCTTACATAAACACATAACATACGCAACACAATTCAACCGCAAACTCATGCAAGCACACAATTCATGCCGTGTAGTGGTGCCTAAAGTCATCAAAAAAAGTCACATCTATAGGTCATCATTATTCCCATGGCTGCAAGGTATTTGAACGTAGAGCTCTGATACCATTCTGTCACGGCCCGAACCTCGGGAACCCGTGAACAAACCCCTAGCCTTTCTCTTATGGATCATCATTTACGACTGTTGTTTACCACGGAATTTAAGTTCTAATTATATAAGAACTTCTCTTGAAACAACTATGTCCTTGCACATGTAAAATTTACAACAAAGGCTCAAATCTCAAAAAACAATTTCATTTGCAATCATTATATCTTTGATTATAGTTCTCCATTTTGGTTTATGTACAACCATAATGCAAAAATATAAATAAACACAAAGTCTTCCCTCTAATCTTCCCCAAAGCATCCTCTCCCCATGGTATCATCCCTGGTCTTCAAAACCTGAAATGTTTTGGTAAACATACATAAGCCGAAGCTCGTAGGACATAGATTAACTCAGATGTAATGCATGATTTGTGATGTGTGATGGGTGCAACCGGAATAAAAATGCGCATCCCATAAATTTGTTATTTATTTTCACACACACACCTACGCATGCCAAGTTATTCATTCATTAAGCTTTTTTCAACATATTCCTTTCTTTCACGTTTATCCTTGTTTCTCAGTTTTTCACTAAAAACCAAATCACATTTTTATTATCCGGTTTATCATAAAAATCGTATCACAATTAATGAACCGATATCGGGTGCAGCTTATAAAAACTCCTCCCTATTATCCCAATAGGCTACGCGAAGCTATTGGTTAATAGATAGATCTATAGCTCACCACGATACAACACCACATTTCGGGGGCTAACCCGTGGGAACGTGGTCCCCATCTTGCGCAAGTTCCCTGTCTTTCACCGCAGACCTGCCAGGCCAATTTAATCCACATTAATCCATACGATTCACTATTTGTTCATTTTTCACAAAAGTCCGGGAGTCCTACCCACAACTGGTTCCTCTCCCCAAATATTTTCTCATAATACCTTTTTTCATTTTTTATATTTCAACTTCTCATTTCATTTCCAATCAAGTCTTATTTTAACATTCCATTCTTTCTTTCAATTCAAATGCCATCATAAATTTCAACACATAATTTCTCATAATCACATTCCAATTATCAACTCCATGAAGTGCCAACGCATAATTAATTCACACATGATCATGTTATTTGAAACAAACGGAATGCACCGATCATATACACATACAAATATATAAAAGTTAAAATCTATGTTTTCTCCCTAAAACATAAACCCTTAAATGATAACCATGGCACTACATTGTCCACAAATTTTCACACCCATACTAGCTCTCGAGACCTTAGTCACATATCAAAATCCATTTTTATCGCAAACACCACAAATCGGTATGATACTAGTATCCTAACCCAAGTGTAGTGAGATAAGTAAAACCACAACCCATGGGATAAGAAATTTGATAAAAATGTTTAAAATCGATGAAAATATCATTTTTAAAAATATTTGGCCAAAAACGGGTGAAAATGGTTAAGAAAATTTGAGATACCCTCACTATTTTAATCATAATTTTTTTTAAAAAAAATAGTTTTTTTCTGAGAGTAGTCTTGTTGGAAAGAGGACTTCCGGGGCTTTGATTTGAGTCAAGAACTACCCAATTCAGAGTCCGGATGAGGAAGATATGGTCAAACAAAGTTGGCCCTGCGCAGTCAGTCCGCTCAAGCGGACGTCAGGCGCTCGAGCGGACAAGGCTCCGCTCGAGCGCGCTGTCGGCCGAGAAAACCCCAAATTTGCCCATGTTTTGAGTTTCTAACTTCAAAACCCTTAATCCATCATCTAATAGGCCTCAAATCTCAATTTTCACCATAAAAACATTAGATTCAAACTTCATAATCCCTTTTTATGCAATGATTTCACAAAATCACGGTTTATCGTTTCTCAAAACTCAAGTTTTCGGGAGAACCCAACTCAATCCACACATTACTCTGTCATCCCTTCAAACCATGCATAAAATCTATTATATTTTATTCATACAAGAAATTATCAACTCAAATCATCACAAACATACGAGAGAATCTAGATCCTACCTCAGATTTGCTCAAAAGCTTGATATTACTCCAATTTCTCCCTCCTAACGTTTGGATGTTGATTGATCTTGCTTTCTTGATGCTCCATCTCCTACCTCCTTACTCCAAAGCTTGATTTCCATCCTCGGTGGCTCTCAATCTTGCTTCAACCCTTCAATTTTTATGGTGGAGAGCTAGGGTTTCTCATATGGGTTTGGGTTTCACTCTCTCTCTGAGAGGAAGAAGAAGAGAAGAGAAGAGAAGAGAAGAGGAGAGGAGAGGAGAGACGAGTTGAATTTAAGCGGGGTGGTGTTGCCTACTTTGGCCTCGCAGCCAAGGTCCTCCTCTCTGACCCACTCGTCCTGGGCGTTGCACAGCTCAAAGCCCTTCCACTTCACCTGGAACATAAGCCAGCTGTTCCCCAGCTCCACTGACTCTACCAGCTGCCCCTTCTCTTGGTCTGCAAATCAGGAAGACATGGCAAAGCCCAAGTCAGCCGTGTCAAGCAAAATATTTGAAGCATGTTCCGGGAGCAACTGGCAAGAAAGATATTTCAAGGACTTACACAGGTAGTCAATCGCCAGACACCTCTACGCAATGTTGATGCGTGAAGATGGGGAGCAAGTAGCTTACTCACTGTGCCACGTTTGGCATTCTCTTGTAGTGCCACAGACACAATCCTTTCCACTTCCCGCTCGGCCTTATTGCGTCCAGCGTCCTCGTCAGGACCCTGAAGCAAATATTTGC
>JAOTRH010150444.1:0-13315 GCA_034768845.1 Heliamphora exappendiculata | reverse complement strand
AGGAGAGATACAGTTCTCAGGTTATAGTGCAAGCTGCAAGAGAGAGAAAGACAGACGGAGTACGTTCGTAGCCGATCTTTGGTGGTGTTCCAACGATTGTGGAGCCGTTTTATCCTGGGAGAGTGACGTCGATGGAATACCTACAACACCCTCGGTAGGCGGCAAATTATTTTTAAAAAAACTGCGATTGCAGGACTCGGTTTACAAATTCTATTCATGTTGTTTTTGTTATTTTATTTTTTTGTAATTTTAAATTATTGTAATTGTTAAAAATTAATAAAAATATATTTTTTAAATTAGTAAGCATATATATATTTATGGCATTAAATTATTTTTTAACAGTTTTTTTATGAGAATTGAGGCGGTGAGGTCGCCTCTGAAGTTTGGTAATGGAGGGATGATGCTATGATCTTCGAAGATGAAGTTGATGATTGGTAAGTGTAGTGTGGCGTGTTCTGTGTGTGCGCGTGTGTGAGAGAGAGAAAGAAAAGATAAGGGTGTTTTGAATATTCTGATAAATAAATAAAAAAACAAAATAAAAGAAAAGGGAAGGTGGTGTACAAGATTATGCCGCAGGAAAATAATTTGGAAACAGAAATAGGTGTCGGTAATGTTTATTATTTTTAAATTTATTATAAATTATAAATAAAAATATATTTAATAATTATTTTTATTTAAAAAAAATTATAAATAGTTTTTAAAATTTATAAAATTTTAAAAAATAAAAAAATGCACTTTTACTTATTTTATAAATAAATTTTAATTGAATTTATCTGTAATCTTAAATTACCACTTCTTAAATATTTATGTTACTAAATATGTTTTTATTTTTAATTTTTTTATAAACATAAACAAAAATATGTTTTTTATTTTTTGTAAATAAAAAATAAAAAATTATAAACGTTACCAAATGATCCTAATGATCTAGAGAAGGCGAGAAGAGAGAGAGAAGAGAAGATAAAGGTAAAATTAGAATATTAGTAATTAATTAAATATGGGTAATATTCTTTTGTTAAGTTAATAACGAAGGTTTGACGGTTGTGTTAGTTTAATGCATATAATTAAATTAGAAAAGAAATTAATAATATTTTAAAAATTTTAAACAGTAATTTTATTTTTGTGAGAAATTTCAAAGAAAATTAGTGTAATTTATTCTTATTTTTATCATAATAAATCAAAACATATTTTTTAAGAAAACAATAAAAATTAAAAAAAATGCAAAAATACAAAAAAAAAAAACTATCCTGGACAAGCGCTCGCTGAGTAATTATCCATGCTTTCAAAATTTCGTATGAAAAATTTAAGTGAAATTCTCATATATATATATATATATATATATATAAAAGATTGTGACGATAAATTTTACGGTAAAAATATAATAATTTATTTTTATTAAATAATTAAAAAATAAAAAAATAATTTATATTATATAAATTATAATTATTTAATTATTAAAATATAAGGTAAGATCACTTCAATAATCCTCTAAGTATTTAATAATTTTCCTGGCTCACCAGTCGGCACTACTAATGCCACTCTTCGTCTCCAGAGCTCTCCCCTTCTTGCTTTCCACAAGGTCATTTTCGCCCATGGCCGGCCTAACCGCCGCGGCCGGCGTCAGCCGCCCCAAGTCCCGTCTAAGGGGCGTCGTCTTCGACATGGACGGAACCCTAACTGTCCCCGTCATTGATTTTCAGGCAATGTACAGGTCCGTGCTCGGCGAAGATGAGTACTTAGCTATCAAAAGGAACAGTCCTTCCGGGATTGATATATTGAATCACATTGAGTGTTGGAGTCCCAATAAGCAGCACAAAGCTCACGAAATCATCGCTGATTTTGAGCGCCAGGGTCTCGACCGCCTCCAGATCATGCCGGGTTAGTCACCTTTTTTTTTGGGGTTTGTATACATACAGATATATCTATGGATATGTAAGGATTGGTTGGGTTAATTTGTATAATTTTTACTTATTTTTGTCATTTTCTATTTTTTTAATCTTTTCCCATGGTATCATAAATCAAAAAAAGTAAAAATTATTTTGATTGAAAAATTAAAAAAAATATTAAAAAAATAAACATCGTAAAATAAGGTAAAACTCTTTTGATTAATAGATGAATTTTTTTAATATTAAAAATATAAGCAACATAAAATAACTTAATGGCTTATTTTTATGTTTTTCTTTTAATATTTTCATATTGCCCCGTTTGGCTAATTTTTTTTATTTGTTTATTAATTTATAAGTCAAAAAATAAGTTACCTTGTTTGGATAGCTAAATAAGTTAAAAACCAAATAAGCAAATAAATAAATAAATTTATTTAAATAGCAAAATAAGTAAATAAGTAAATAGCCAAAGGAAGTGACATAAATAAATAAGCAAATAAGCAAGTAGCCAAACAAAGTGGCTTAAATATTTTTTGACTTATTTGTTAATAAAATAATATGCTAATAAATAAATAAACAAAGAGTAACCAAACGGGGCCATTAAATCAAACAAAATCAAATCAAATTAAGTCTCTGTCCTAATCATCTGGGACGCCTCATCAAATTTTTTACCTTTACGGCCCTATCATTTCATTAATTTTTTATTTATGATTTTATTTTTTTGTAGTGTTACTATATATTCACCACATTCTCATTTTAGCAACACCACTAGTCGGCTCCAAGTGTTGCCGTGAGTGTTCACTTGAACACCATGATTTCTTTTAAAGAAATTTATATATATGTATATATATAAATTTTATATTTGTATTAATAATTTAAAAGTTTGAACATTTGACAAAAACATGAACACTCTAGGTAAATATTTAAACACTCTATAAAAATTTTTAACAACTATCCAGAATGTTTAAATACCCGGCGGACTCTTACATTTTTAAACCCACTTATATTTGATCCAAAAATAAAAGAGTTCAACGCACTTACCTTTTAAAATTTTTGTATAAAAAAATAAAAAAATGCTTTAAGATATTAAACTAACTTCAATTGGAATTTAGGGTGAAACAAGAACTAACTACAAATCTAGAGTGCCGCAAACCGCAACTTCACAAGCAAAAAAAATTGAAAATCTTAAAAGTATCACAACAACAAATCAAAGGCACGAAAGGAATTGGAAGGATTATCAAGTATCCATAAATTGAATATTTAGAATAGATTAAGTGAAAGAAACTGGAAGCATCAAGCATCATCAAAATCGGTCCCTCTCTCCCTCTCTCTCTCTCTCTCTCTCTCTCTCTCTCTATTTGATCAGTTTTTAGGATATTTATTTAGATTGATTAAGATATCAGATTGAATGTTAGAACCTATTTAATGTGTTTATTTAAATTTATTCAATGGGAAGATTCATATTTATTTAGGATATCTGTTAATGGTATTTATTTAGATTGATTTACATTGTTAACTTGTGATATTATCACATTTATTTATATTTATTTTTAAATTGTTTTAGTTTAAAAATTTATATCGAAACCCTTCTTTAGGCAATGTAATTATGGAGTTTTGATGGTAGTTCAGTAGTCGTATATATAGATTTTTTTTGTCTTTATTTTTAATTTTTTATCAGTTATTTCATCATGGATAAATTTCTAAAAAGAAAATCAATAGCTACAACAACAGTAGAAAGAACTTTTTCAAGAATGAAAATTGTAAAGAATCGACTTAGTAACCAATAAGAGATGAATGGATAATTGATTGTTTGGTTACATTAAAAAATGTGTTCTTGGTATTGATAATGAGGTTATTGTAAAAGTTTTAAAATATAAAAAATCGTCGTGAGCAATTGTAAAAGTCCACCTATCTATAATTTTTTTTTTGTGAAAACAATTATATCATTATATTAAGTTTATCTTATTTTTCAAATTTGCAATGTTTAAATTAGTTGTCAGTCTACCTTAAAAATTATTTCTAGAGCCATCACTGGTAACACTTATCTTATTTATGTTATATTTCTAGCTGCCCTATAATTTTTTTCTTTAATCTTGTAGGTATCCGTTGATCGCATAGAAAGCCAGAAACACCCCTCCACTCAAGCAACCAACTTTTTCATATGTTGATTAAAAAAATTTACTTTTTCGGTTTTGTCTCAATGTGAGTAGTCGGAAAATATAATAGTTTAACGAAAAAATTTACTAAAGATAAAAATAATAAAATAAAATAAGCGAATAATCTAATATTAGCTCAAGCGAGTCCAATATATAGGTGGGGCGGAACTAGTTTATTTTTTTGTTTGATTTTTTGTAATGTCTTTATATGCAAAATGGGTTTGGTAAATTGTGGCCAGAGTTAATTTCAATGATCGTTTATTCATATAAATTTGAACTTCACCAATTGTATGAAGGGAGGATGGTTGTAGTAGGTATACAAATATGACGTGAGGCCATAAACATGATGTTTTCGTGTTACTTGCATTAGAATTTCTCCAATTGTCTTATCCTTGTAGTTGTGGTTTGGTTAGTTAATTATGCTTAATAAGGCTTGATTTGATGGCTCGTGAGTTTGCATTGGCTTCTTTCCTTATACTAGGAAATAAAAGATATGCAAGTCCCCACTTCCAAACTCAGGATTCAAAATCCTTTGCCACTATTTGGTTGGTAGAAAAAAAAAAAAAACCTGACACAAAGGACCTGAAATTGTTTGTCTTCCAATCGAGATGTTAAGCAACTGCAGACTTGTTTCTTGTCCAAAGTCGCTAATGCATTTATTATTTAGCACATTGTTGGCATAAATATTATTTCACGTGTACTTTCATTTAATTTTGTGGTGATAAATTCTACAGTAGAATTATGGTAACTTATATTTATTGAATAATTAGGAAACAAGAGGTGACTCACATCATGTGAATTGCGATTATTTATTTATTGAGAGTATGGAATCGCCTGCATTGTATTCCGAAAGTACCTAATAATTTGGTGTCATGTACTAGGAAAATTATTGTGTAATTTCCGAAGCAATCAAGGGGCAATTTTGTCATTGTACCCCCACAGCCCTGCACTTTTGGGGGTGCGTGGCATTTTTGTAAGAAAATGAGGAATTTTGTAGGTGCACGGTGTTTTAACACGAAATGCATATAATCATCGTGGCGCACAAAATGCATAAACTTTGTAGGCTCCTTTGCATTTATAATTTTTGTTACGCAACAAAAAGGGGTCATTTCAAGGGTGCATTGCATTGTTGTACGAAAACATGCAATTTTCGCACAAAAATGCATAAAATCATTGTGTTGCACAAAAATGTGCGCTTTTGGGGGTGCGTAGAATTTTCACAGGAAAATAATTAATTTTGTTAGTGAAAGAGGCCGAACAAAGGAAATAAATAACTGGTAATATTTATAACTGACAATTTGAAATTCTTAACTGCAACTTCGATGATGGCATTTAAAAATTGGCATAAATTGTGTTATTTGGTAATTTAAATAGCGTATCCACTTTTATGTTATGTTTGGATATTATTTTCTTCTTCGTTTCTTTTTTGGTAACTAAAATGTTTATTAAGAAGACATCAATTGGGCATGCTCCCATATTCAATTATTATATTGGTACACTTTTCTTTGTTGTTTTGGAGTGGGTTCAATAGAAGAGCAAAAATACTTATAACTAACATAGAAGCTCAAGAATATGTTTTTGGGAGGCTGGGATTTTAATTTTCCTATATATATATATATATATATATGTATATGTTATAAACTTTCTGTATACAAAGCTATTTTTTCGAATATACAGAACTCATTTGGTTGCCACCACTTTACAGAAATTTGACCTAATGCTTTGATGGGTGAATTACGGTGCAGGTGCATTAGAACTTTGTGGTTTTCTTGACTCAAGGAATATTAGGTAAAAGTTTCTTATTGATGTCTGTCTTTCACATTTTCTGCTCTTCTTAAGGATATCACAAACTTATCGTTGCTTGAGCTTAGCCTTTGATTTTTTTTTCCGTAGTAACAATTTTAAATATCTTCTTCCTTTGAATCCTTTCCTTTGTGGTGGCATTGAAATATATTGTGTTAGAGTTGACAAAATGTGCACAACACAAGCACACTTCTACTTTAAACTCTAAACCTTAAGAAACCAACTAAGATAAAATCAATTATACACACAGAACCCCTTAGTGAATCATGGGAATGGTTCTAACCACATGCTACCAATTGTGCATAAATCTAGAAAAATACCCTTCAATTTATAAATTTGGATCTCTATTCCATCCAACTATCCTTGCTTCTTTTATGCACGTAAAGACCACTTCAAACTCAAAAGAGTTACATACCTTCTTCTTTATCTCCCTATGTAGAGTCGTCTTTTTTATTTATTATTTTATTTAATTATGCATTTATTGTTTAATATGAAAACCCCCATTTGCATTTTTTTTATGATTTGTGATCACACTTGGTAACTTTTGATAATTTGGGATCAAAGTGTAATACACGTGTGACTAGATTGGATGAAGGAGCAAATAAGTTCGGGCCACTTGATAAAGTTTCTTTTTATATTAAAAGGAGAATCTCCAAAGGAAGACTCATTTCTCTACTTTTTCTCTCGCATATCTGAATGCTTAGTGTTGTTCAACTTCATTTTTGATTGGGTTCGGCTTGTTTCTCACTTCGCCAAAGAAGCGCAGTTTAATCTACTCGTTGTGGGTTTCAATTATATCCAAACAAAGTTCCACGTGGACAATTTTGAAAATCTTTACATTCCTTTCCTGCTTTTGAGGTAGGGTTGTATGCATCTTAGGGTGCTATATTGTTAATTTTAATGTATAAATTGCGATTAATTTAGAAATTTATGTTTTCCCTAATTTACGGTAATTTGGAATTTTATGTTCCAAGGTTTGAGTTAATAAATTGGAGTTGATTTGCAATTTATGTATCAGGTTATATGTTTTGATTTAAAATACGTGTGGATGATATGGAGATTTGCATGAAATGTGTGCTTTTCAATTTTGCACTAGTTATGAATTTTGGGAATTTGTATGTTTTGCAATCAAATCAATTTTGCAGTTAAATTGAAGTGTGCTAAACCAATTTGTTGGAAATTGGGGCCTTTATAAGTGTGAGTTAATTTTGAGTACGCGTTGGGTGAATTGCATTGATTTCAAGTCTTGAGACTTGGTGGAATTTGGAAATGTTATTTTAGGTTGGTCTCAAATCAAAATTTGATTTTTGAGTTTCTTGTTCTACTTGAGGGACCCAAGAACAAGAGTACCAGAAATTAGTATTGGGTCAGAATTTAGCCTTTCGATTTTAAGAATATATGATTGTGCGGGAAAAAACTAACTAATGATTGGCATAATTGGGATTAATGTTGATTAACACCATCCATAGCGGAAACCTATGTGTTTTTTGGGTAACGTTCTGGGTGTTACCAGTTTAAGGCTAAATTTTGGTTTTGAAATGCGTGTTGCTCATAAATGGGTCAGTTGAAAGCGATATCATAATTGGAAATGGTTTGGAACTTGTTACATATATTCAATTATGTTAGTTTTCCTAAGCGGTTGGTTTTGGGTACATGAATACAAGTATCATAATCTCTCTAGCATGCTACATATGCTTACTTCTTGTCAATCATGTCTCCGGGGTTGTTGTGTTCACCTTAATAATTTTAGATTTGGATGCGGATCCCAAAGCGTAAGGTGTCGGGAGTTGGGTGTTATTTTGGTATGTTAGGGTATTAGAGTAGGTCCCTTTTTTAAGGCCTTAAGGCCATACCTAGTTCACTTTTTTTGTGAAGTGTAATGAACACTTAATGGGTAGAATATATAGTGAAGCGAATATGAATAAATGTGTTTATTTTGTAACATGATAACAACGTTTTATTCATATGCTTAATGAGCCAATATGTATTTTCATGCTTTGGTATGTAATTCCACATGATGTAATGAAAGCATGGTTAGTAGATGATGTAATGAAAGCATGGTTAGTAGATTCAATGTCGTACGTTTGGTTTTAATTTGATTGAATGGAAAACAGATGATGTGATGTGAAGTAAGGATGTGTCTCTTTTGGCTTGTTTCTATGTCGTACATTATGTCATGTTTGAGTGTGGAGATTGGCTTTAGATTGACCTATACTTCCTTTCGTTAGAGTTGCTCTATTTCCTCGTTCATACCTCTTTTATGGGCAAGGACTACTCGAGTGGTCTCTCTTGAGCTCAAAAAGTTAGTTGGCAGTTTATCTCAAGCTTTAGATTCCAGTTTTGATCCGTGCAGCATTTCAACGGGCTCCTGACTGTTTGGGTACTGCCTTCCAAGTGCTCGAACGGTTGTTTCTTGGTCCTTGTACAATGTTCTATGGCAACTATGTCCTAACCCCTTTCACTGGCCTTTATAATAAGATGGTCTGGAAGGAAGGGGAAAAGGAAGAAAGAAAGGAGATGGACCCCTAGTTTCCACCAAATGAGATTGATTGAGCTATGGATGCACTACTTGGGTCAGAGCAAGCAATAAGGTCTCGCTTGGATCGGACCTATTAAATGGATTTTATATCGCAAGAAAATAATCTCTGATGTAGTATCAGCAAGAGCCCTGTACTTGGCTTTTCTTTGTTTGTACTTTGGTTTGTGGTCCCAGATTCATCCTTTGGCTAGTGCCCCATGTTTCTCTTGCCTTCCTTTTTATGCTCATTTACCATCCTACCATTCCATTCTCAAGCTACGGATTTTGGAGCATCACACCTGATGATAGCACTCTCTCCAACTATTCAGCGAGCAACCACTGATATGGGCATTACCCTTACAACTACAAATAACAATAGCAACAAAGCTCGCATCTTGCTAATTAGTTTGCAATAAATAAGCAGAACCAACCGATTCCTCAACTATAAATACCTTGATTAGGCATAATATTCCTGTTTCTCCTTGAATTATCGATTCTAAGAGTCTTCGCATTGGATGCTGGAAAAGTAGAAGGCAACTGGAGATGGCAACCACATCCCTGTTAGTTCAGTTCAATTAACATGGTGGTCCCAAATTAGTTGTGTACATGCCTATTAGGCCTTCATAATTAATATGTTTTCTACCTTAATACCCCCTCCTCCCCTCCATTTGATACATATATATATATATATATATATATATATATATATTGTGTGTTGTTCGTTCACAAGTGTCAGTAATATTAATAGAAAGAGGCGAAAATCATACTTTGGATTTTAGATTTTGTATTGCTATTTTCTAGTTTTCCCTTTTCACTAGGGTCTTGATATTAATTTTATATAATTTCTTCACTCATGACCTGATAGGATTACTCTTTTGAGTAGTTTGAGTCTCATAAAATATGTAGTTTAATGTGGTCAATGTTGAAAGTATGGCTTTTTTAATAAATTTAGTGCCTCAAAGAGGATTTATGTTTTTATCCCGGTGTTCATGAGTTGTTTTTAAAAGGAGATGTGATTTCCATTAATGTTTCCGAATTTGAATAGGAGAATATTTTGACTAAGCTTAGGAGAATTTCATGGCTATGATCCTACTTCTTCTCTTGTAGACATAGATGGTGTTTGATAAAACTGAAAATTGAAAAACAAGTATTAAAAACTGAAAATTGAATTGTTTAGGCTGAAAAGCCGTTTGAAAAAAATTTAAGTCTTAAATTAAATAAGTTGTTTGGGGGTGTTTGTTCTAGTTGAAATTATGAATTTATATATTGTAGTTGAAAAGATGTGATTATGATTTTAAACAAAAGTTGTAAATGTGGTTAAAGTTGTGAACTTATAACTTAAAACAGTGAAATTTGTGTTTGCTGGTTTAAAATTAGAAGCTATAAGCACACTTATTTAGATTTTTTAAACTTTATGCTGAATTACAAGATGGAAGGCATGCTTTAAGTAGTAACAAACACCCCTTTTAGCATGTACAAAAAGAAAATATAAAATTTGGTTATTTTATAGTTTTTCTTTGATTTTTATATTTTGGTGGTGAAGTGGTGCTGGTGTGATATGGTGAACATTGTGATGGTGGACATGGATGGGATAATTGCAGTGGCGATGATATTGAAAGTGGAGTGACATTGGTTACAGTGATGATGGTGATAGATAAAGAAGAATAATGGTGGTGGTGGAGGTAGAAGAGTGGTGGTGACAGATTTCGTGGTGGCATCAATGGTAGTGCGGTATGGTGTTGGCTAGCAAAAGTGAAAAATGGTAGTGGAAGATGAGGGAGGTGGTTCAAGTAATGATAGTAAAGGGATGGTGGTGTGGTTGTAGTGGTGATGTGGTGGTATTGGGGTGGTGGTGGAGGTGGATGGGTGGTGGCGGTATGGTGGTGGGGTGGTAGTCGCATAGTGGGAGGTGGTGGCACAATGGTTGTGGTGGTGGCATGATGGTGGTGGGGGACCTGGTGGTGGTGGTAATATGGTGGGGGTGGCAGTATTGTGGTGGGTTGGTGGTGGCAGTAGCAGCGGTGGGGGGTGCAATGGGGTGGTGTAGTGGTAGGGGAGTTGCATGACGATTCTCGTGCGTTAAAAGATACAAATTGAATCAAAATTAAGCAAAAAGCTTGTTAGTTAAAAATTTCAAAACTGTTAGCCTATATTATAAGGGACACTTAAAATTTTAAGTGATGTGAAATTTTAGTTCTCGAACGAGCTTAATTTATTTTGACTGCATACATTAAGGTTTAAGTGTTGAATTGGATTATGAAACACCATGTACACATTAAGTTTTCTCCCAATAATGCACATTTACACTGCACGTTCATCATATCTCTCTCTCTCTCTCTCTCTCTCTCTTTTGGGAGTGCAGCGGGGTGGTGTAGTGGTAGGGGAGTCACATGACAATTATCGTGCATTAGAAGATACAAATTGAATCAAAATTAAGTAAAAAATTTGTTAGTTAAAATTTTCAAAACTATTAGCCTATATTATAAGGGGCACTTAAAATTTTAAGTTATATGAAATTTTAGTTATCAAACGAGCTTAATTTATTTTCACTTCATACATTAAGGTTTAAGTGTTGAAATGGGTTGTGAAACACCATGTACACATTGAGTTTTCTCCCAATCATGCACATTTACACTGCATGTTCATCAAATCTCTCCCTCTTTCTCTCTCTTGTCTGGGGCTTGGAGGGGAAGCTAGATAGAGGCTTCTATAATAAACTATATTTATTTTATTGACATAAGTAGAAATATGATAAAAAAACTACCAATTAGCTCTGGATGCATTCACACTACTATAAACACTCAACCTAAGAATCAATTACAATTTGGCTAATACTTGTTCGAAGTGCATGTTGGATTTTCTTTTGGACCATCGAAAGTCGAGTGTTTTGTGTAGTATAATCATTATCCACTTGTTAAGAACAATATATCACCCGAGGTCGCACGAGCAGAATCTTTGAAATTCAAATTTCTTCATCGGGCTTAGACCATGTCTCCCGAACAATCTTAGTACATGTAACGCAGTACGTGTAACGGTGTTTGTCAAACCGGTTAAGTTTTTTTATTCTTTTTTTTCTTATGAAGTATGAGTTCATCAGCCTAATCAATAAACTCAGTTACGGTGGAAGAGAAGTATCGGCCTACATACCTAAACTAACTGAAAAACCACTTAAAGTGAACCTATTTGAGAACAACAAAAACTCCACTAATGGACCCTCAATTTTCAGAGAAACAATCTTAACAATAAACACCACATTTTTTCAATAAAAATTAGTTCAAACCTAAGAAATATGCCTTATATAATTACCTTTTCACCATTAGATCGCTGGCAACCACATAGGCATAATCGCCCTCTACAGGTGACCACAACGGTAAATGTGGTAGAGTTTAAGAGAGCATTCTTAGACGGTGGGGCAGTCAATTGCAATAGTGGGATCTGCTAATGAGCCGCGTCATACTCTGCCCTATACCATGGTAGATCTGCAAGTTGGCAAGATAAGGTTAACAACCAAGTTCCATAGCATCGATGCACCTACCACATACCATTTCTTGTTTGGATGAGTATGGATGCACTGTCATGATGCCATCCCATTAATCTCTCTTTCGTGTATAAACGTACTTTGGCAAGGAAAAAGTGATTGAAATCCCAGCTCTAGCAAAAATCATATGGGCATTAGCAAAACACAAATTAATAATTTTGTTCTTATCACATCTCTGGTGATACCTAAAAGTTTGTTCTTGGGTTTGCTTAACAATTAACCCAGCCAAGAATTCTATAGCCATAAAATTAACAAACAAGTAAAGGAACAATGGGTCTCCTTGAATAAGCCCCTTCTTGCTCTTGAAGTAATTATTTAGCTCTCTGAGATAGAGTTATCTGCCTCATCCACTTCACTGTTGGACATACCCGTTCTAGCTTTTCTAGGTGTCCTCTTGTGATTCCCTTCCGAAGTATTTACTACATGCAAGCTTGCAGTTTCACTGCTCTCTAAGATAGAGTCATCTGCCTTATCCACCTTATCCACTTCACTGTTGGTGTATCTAGACTCCTCTTTACTTCTTTCTCGTCAAATGACAAAACTAGAGTAAACCCTAAATCTTAAACCCTAAACTTTAAATCTTAAACCTCATTTACTATAGCAGGTTTAGAGATGTTGATGGGATGGGTTGTCGTTCTGAAGTGGAGTACCGGAATATGACTCATATTGCCTCCAAAATATTGTGGATTCGCTCTATTCTTCAGGACTTTGGTATCACCACTCTTATTCCTATGCAAATCTTTTGTGACAATCTAACTGCTATTTTTATTGCTATTAATCTAATTTTTCATGAGCACACTAAGTATCTTAAGGTTAACCGTCACTTCATTCATGATTTGCTGCAAATAGATTGCCATTCCTTGTATTTACTAGGAGGATCAGTTGGTGATATTCTCACGAAACCATTATCTTGTTCTACATTCCACCGACTATCAAGCTAGACATGCTTAACCTCTATACTCCAACTTGAGATAGTGTGTTAAGAATACTTCTTTATCTTACATTTACAAGAGTATTATTGTAATTGTATGTTGTAATTGTACCTTGCACAACATAAATAATGTGAGTGAAGAGGGATAGATAGATTTCTTGACTTTCCTTTTTCTTTTTTCATTTCTCTTTCTCTTTTCTTCTTTCTTTTCCAAACCCTAAATCTATATTTTACGACTCAACTTAGCATACCCTTATAAAAATATAAGTATGCTTAGGATAATTTCATTCCCCATCATGGTCAAAATTTTGTAAGCTGCATAATTTATAAGCGCCATACTATGCTTTGTTAGTTTCTTCTTTGTACCTATGGTGACAGAAGGTTTATCTTTCTCTCAGAAGGGGATTAATCACTCGGAATGTCAAGTCTGCAGTTGATTTGTTTCACTTGAGGTTTGGGGTAAGTATTTCGATGTTTAACAACACCCCC
>JAOTRH010150433.1:0-13316 GCA_034768845.1 Heliamphora exappendiculata | reverse complement strand
CAATTATTTTAATTTTACTATCTAGGCAACTAATCATGCCAAGTAAAATTAAATAGCTGGCATAGTTTCGGTCTAGTGTATAATAGCAGTGACTCAGATGGAGAGAATACTATTATATACAGTTAAGTGTTAACTATCACCTAATTTCAAATTAATTGCTTCGCAATAAACATTTCAAATGGAGAAATGATGAACACTAACAATTATCCAGAATTATTCCTAAAGAAGGTTTGTACTTGTGATACCGCAATTAATCTGTCTGTTGGGGAGAAAGGCCTTACTGCCGACACGTAGGGTTTAATTGTATTGCCTACAAACTAGTGATGAAAATCGCAAAATTTATCTATGAATATAAATTTTCTCTCCCACTCAAAGTTTTAAAACATTTTTTTAGGGTTATAAAAATTCGTTTAATTAAAATAAATTTATTAATTTCGAGAACCATACGATCTGAAAGAATTAAGTATCTTTCCGTGTACACGATTCTAAAGATTTTGGTTTATCAAACTATTTTTTCGTGTTTAAATACGTAACAAATAAAATTTAATAAATGCACAGTTTTTTCTCTAACTTTTCAGCTAAGATAGTGATTAAAGGCATTTATTTATTTTATTTTTTGTTCTACATTTTTTGAAAAATAATAATTTATTTTGATTAAATATTTTTTTATTTAATTAATTCAAAATTCAGAATTAATTTTCACATTTTCCAAGATGTTCGATTTTAAAAAAATCTTCTTAAACGTGATATTTTGTAAAAAAATAAAATATCTAGAATTTTTCTATTTAATTAAAATTAATTAATTAAAAAAACTTAATTTTATTTTTCATTACAAAAATTTTTAATTAAAACTAAAATTTTGAATTAATTAAATTAACAAGATAAATAAAATAGATACTTATCATTTACGCAGTTAATATAAAAAAATAAATTAAATACAAGATATATTAAATATATCTCGATCTTATAATCGAATTGAAACTCTAAAGAGTTTCAGTCTCATATTTTGAAAATAAATTGCAATAAACTTTCAATTTTGTAGCCTACAAAACTCCTGTAAAACTCAACCACTGGAAGCCAAAACAGACTGAAACTGAACCATCAGCTGCTTCATGCCGCCGCGCATTATAATCCATCAAATATCCACGGATTAGGATCACAAGGCCAGAATCATGTGATCCCAATTGCATGATAATGATTTTAGGATAATCCCAAATCACATGCATCGAAACAGTCTGGAATTGTGCTTGGAATCCACTTGTCGCTTGAAATCCGTTTGGAATTCGGTTGCTGTTTACGCTGTTGTGTTGGTGCTTGAATAGCATCGAAACAGTGTTAAAAACTTATGCTTGCTGAGTTTGGAGTTTGCGCTGTTGCAGTCTGGAAAACAGCGCCACTTTGCTGTTTTTTATTTGCACCGAAACTGTGTTTGGCGCAACAGTGTTGGAAAATCGCTGACTGTGTTGGATTTGCGCTGCTGCTTCTGTTGGCCTTCAAAGTCGCCGCTGCCTGCGTTTGGCTACTTGCGCCGCTTGTTTCCTTTTTCTTTTCTTTTTTTTAATTTTAACAAAAAAAACTCCACTGTTTGGCGCAATTAAAATTGTCGTAGCTTTAATCCTGTTCATTGTTCTTCGACTATTCTTCATTCTTTTTTTTTAGTCTAAAAAAAAATAAAAGAACTAGAAACCAAAAAAATATTAATTTTTACATTGATCATATACCTCCGTGGAGTTCACAATCAATCTACAACGATCACTCTCGTAGTTAAAAAAAATAATCATCATTCATTCAAAATATTCAATCAAACATGAAAAAATAAATGATGATTATCAAATCGGGATTTAGAACGCCTGCAAAACAAAGTTAACAACAGTTATAAAACTACACGATCCCGATAATCGTAAATAAAAAATAAAACGGCTTTGATACCAATTGTTAGAGGCAAAACTGCCAAGATCATTATCTTTGTAAACGATTTTTTGTAAAAAAATTAACTGAACAGGCAAACGTAGAAATAGGTTCCAGATAAAACTTTTGACATCGAACGACAAAAAATAAGACCCATGCAATCAAAGTTAAATTTAGAAGAATACCTTCTTACCAGTCGATTCTTCAACTACGATTTGATTCTGAGTTAAAGCTTCTATCAGATCTTCTACTATATTCCCTTACGCGATTCTCGAACGTAGTATAGGATACGGACTATCGAGAACTCGTACCGGCAGAATCCAGATATATTTAGTCTTAAAAGATAAGTTATGTTATAAAACTGGTTCAATCTACCCGCATATATATATAGGGCTACAGCAGTGGCCTGAAGAGTAATTATGAGTAAAACTTCTAGTGGAACACAGACACCTATCAGCGGTTTCTGCAATTATGAAAAAACAGCAACGGTTTCTGTAATTTCCATAAAATACTGAATTACAGTTCACACCACTACAGAACTATAATTGCACTCTGACCCATAATCTCAAGGCCATCTAGCATTAAACTCCTGTTATTAAATACTTACCATTTCTTCTCACATTAAGATTTCTAATACCCGCCAATTAAATTTAATTACTGACACTTTAATTTAATCGGTATCTTGATATTCCTTAAGCCCTTTCGCTTAACTTATTTGACTGCCGAATAATTAAATCCACCTGCATTATTTGGCCCGGTCAAAACTTATAAGCTTTTTTATTGGGGCATCGTTAATTCCGATCTTTCGGGACGTAGATTCCGTCAATAATTAATATCTATATAAATAATATCGATATCCAACTCACCGGGAATATAGATCCATATAAGATCATACTCTTTAATGAATCAAAACAACGAATATTAAATACACGCAAATCAATAATTATTTCAGGATTAAGAGGATAAGCACTATTCATAATAATCTTGGGGTGTGAATTAATTTATATAGTAAATATAAAATTAACTACTCCAAATGTTCCGTTCAATACACACAAAGTGTACTAGCACAGAGAGTCGGAATAATAGACGACGCTATTATCTGTTCCCTGTAACCAAGACAGGCCTACTAAAACTCTGTGTTATAGTCGTACCGATGGGATGTCCATTTTCCATCTAAATTGTGAACATAAAACTTATATTCTGCAAGAAACCTAAAATTTGATCTTTTGTGTACAAGTCGTACTCTACACATCAGATTAAATACTATACAGAATATCGGACATCCATTCATAACATTAAAAAAATAATACATATACATTGCTTATAAAGACTCTCATAAAATAGAAAATTAATTTTATTTAAAAATAAATTTAAATACTAAAAACAAGATTTTCAGTATGCCAACCCTAACACTGTGATCGAAAATACTCATAATGTGGTGGCTTTAACCTGCAATCATTTCGAAGGGTTATTTGTCGAAAAGTATTTCCCAGCTCCTTTCCGTCAGGGACAAATCAGAGAATCCTTGGAGCTTAAACAAGGATCTATGATGGTAACCCAATATGTCAATCGCTTTGAGGAATTGTGTAATACCTCGAAAAAAAAATACTAGGAATAAAGATTAATTAAAATAAATAAATAAATAATTATAATAATAATAGTGGCGCGATACTAATAATTTTTTTGTTACAATCATGACATTATAGATTCTTACGAAAGCTTCCTTCCTATCCGCATGATATATTCAGTTGCTAAGCTTAACAAGCTTTATGTTAGTGAGATTGTCAGACTTAACGGAGTACCCGTTTCTATCGTCTCGGATCGAGATTCTCGCTTTACGTCATGCTTTTAGCAGAGTCTGCAGTCCACCATGGGAACGAGTTTACTTCTCAGTACTGCTTTCCACCTTCAGACAGATGGTTAGTCAGAGCGCACCATTCAAATACTGGAGAATATGTTGAGAGCGTGTATACTAAACTTTCGTGGGTCGTGGAAAGACCATTTTTCATTAGTAGAGTTCACCTATAATAATAGCTACCAATCGAGCATTGAGATGGCACCCTTTGAGGCCTTGTACGGTAGACCTTGTAGGTCACCCGTCTATTGGATAGACGTTGGGGAGAAGGCGGTGTTGGGGCTTGAGCTTGTATAAGAGACCACGAAAAAGATTGTCAAAATCTGTAAACGTTTGGTGACCACGCAGACTCGTCAAAAAAGTTATGCAGATAAAAGGAGGAGACCGTTAGCGTTTGGAGGAGGAGACCACGTGTTTTTTAAGGTCTCGCATGTCAAGGTTGTATACTAAAAATCATGAATTTTGTTGGTTTTAGTATTTAATTATATTTTTTAATAAAATAATTTTTCTATTTTATGAGAATCTTAATAAATAATGTATGCAATATCATTTCTTTAATGTTATGCATGGATGCTATTTATTATGTACAGTATTTAAACTAATTTGTAGAGTACGGCTTGCACACAGAAGACCAGATTATAGGTTCTTGCATAATATAAGTTTTAGTTCACTGTTTAGATAGAATTGGACAAACCATCGGTACAACTGTAGTATAGAGTTTTAGCAGACATGTCGTGGTTACGAAAAATAGATAATAGCGTCGTCTATTATTCTGACTCGCTGTGCTAGTACACTTTGTGTGTATTGAACAGGGCCACATTAGGGTTATTAATTTTATACTGACTATATAAATTAATTCACACTCTTAGGTTATTATGAGTATATATACTCTTAATCCCGAAATAATTATTATTTACGTATATTTAATATTTATGTTTTTGATTCATTAGATAGTGCAATTTTTTACGGGTCAATATTCCCAGTGAGTTGGATAGAAGTATTAAATATATGGCGAATATTAATTATTGACGAAATTCACATCCCGATTGTTCAGAATTGATGATACCCCCTTAAGGAAGTTTATAAGTTTTGATCGAGCTAAACCCTACAGGTGGATTTAATTATCCGGTCGTCAAATAAGTTAAGCAGAAAGGCTTAATGAATTTTAAGAAGCCGATTAAATTAAATTGTTAGTAATTAATTTTAATTAACGGGTATCGAGAATCTTAACGTGGGGAGATGAGTTAAGCATTTAATAACATGAACTCAAATAATCAATTTTGAGAATATGGTTGGGAGTGCAATTTCGATTCTTTAGTGGTATGAATTGTAATTTATATTTTTATAAAATTGTCTCAGGGGTAGGTGAATTTTCATAATTACATTAGAAGTCCAAGTCATATTTACTCCACAGGTCCTGCTGTAGTCCAATATATATACGGTTATGCTAACCCTAGCCCACATTCCACATTACATTCATTATTGAATTAGGGTTTTCATATAAATCCTAGGTGGCAAGATTAACAGGTTGAAGATCACGATAGATCATAGCCCACCTTACGTTCGTGACTCGCATACGAGAATACAGTAGAAGGCTTGATCGGGGCTTCAGCTCGAAGAATTCACATTCGTGGCTGTTGCAGTCATTGAAATCATTCTACTAGATTTTGAAAGGTATAATCATGAATTTAACTTTGGGAGTATGGGTTTTATTTTGATCATTCGACATCAAAAAGTTCTAAACTGGAGCCTATTTCGGCGATTGTTCATCCAGTAATTTTTTAATCGAAAAATAATATTCAAATCAATGGTCTTGACAGTTTGCCTCCAACAATTGGCTTCAGAGCTATTTTGATTCATGAATATGATTTAATTGAAGGATCGGGTAGCTTTAGAACTGTGCTAACTTTGTTTTACAGGCGTTCTAATTTCGATTTTATGATCATCGTTATATTCATATTTGATTGAATAGTTTGGATAATAATTTAATTAATTTTTTAATCATGAGGGTTGATCATGATAGTTTAGGCTCTTTAGATCATCTGCGAGCCTTCGGGACATAGATCTCAATGTAAGAGCTTTATTTGTTCGTTAGATATTGTTCGGTATACGTAAGAACATGTTCAAAGGTTCAAGAACACAAAGAACAAGAGGCAGCATAACCGGCAGCACTGGCGATGGTTTCGAGATTTTCGGGTGACGGATCGCAGTGATTTTTCAACGATTTCGAAAAAAAATTTTGGTAAGTTTTCTGCAGATTTTAGGCATTAAAAAACCGCAGTAAAACATGTCCAAAAACCAGCAAAAATCGATAGAAAAATAGCACCGGCGATGATTTGGGGCTATTTTTTAATGGTTTTTTGCAACGTTTTTTAAACTAATTTTGAGTAATTTTTTAGGCATAAAACAGCAGTAAAATAGTGCTGGAAAACAGTCCAAAAAGATGAGAAAATAGCCGCCAAAGGCGGAAAAAAAATAGCAGCGGCGATGGCACTGTGCGGCGGCGGCAGGGGCTGTTTTCGGGGCTGTTCGAGACTATTTTTGGGGTATTCTTCAGGGCATCACATAACTGTATGTTAGTGTTAAAAATAGCAAGAAACATGAGTTGAAACAACCACAGAACAACAGCGATGGCGACGTTGTGAGCGGCAGCAGCACAACCCATTTGGGGCCATTCGAAAGCTATTTTAGGACTATTTTCGATCTGATTTTTTGAAAGAAACATAATATATTTCGTAAGCTATTTTTCAAAAAAATTCGAAGCAAAAATAGAAGTCAGATGAGGCGACAAAAGCTGCAGGAAGCGGCTGTGAGCGGCGGTGGCTACTGGTTTAGGCTGGTGGTGGCCGTTTGGCTGATAAGGCTTGGGACGGTGCTGTATTTGTATAACACTGCAACTCGAGAAATTCTGAGAGGACTTGAATGTCGGAAGCTAATTCTGATAAGGATTGGAAGATTACAATTAATCTTCAAATAGGAGACTAAAACTTGATAGAATTTCTATTTGATCATAAAATCGGGACATATATCTTACATTTATATTTATTTAAATTACGTGGATGATTTATATTTATTTTATATTTTTTATTTATTTTAATTAATTCAAAAAAATTTGATTTTAATTAATTTTTGTAACGAAAAAATAAAATAAAATTTTCTTTAATTAAAATTAATTTTTTAAGAGAATTTTAGATATTTTATTTTGTTACATAATAACACGTTTAAGATGTTTTTTTTATAATCGAATATCTTGAAAAAAACGTGAAAATTAATTTTGAATTAATTAAAAAAAATTTAATTTTAAAAAATTATTATTTTTCGAAAAAAATGTGTAACTTGAAAAATAAAATTAAATTCTTGGTTTTATTTAAAATTAATTTTTTAAATAAATATAAATTTTAGAATATTTTATTTGTTACACATTAAAACACAAAAAAATAGTTTTAAAAAATCAAAACATTTCGGATCGTGTAATTTTTTGAAATTATTAAATTTATTTTAATTAAATAGTTTTTATACCCCTCAAAATACTTTTAAAAATTAAGTGGGGGAAGAAATTTATTCACAGATAAATCCCGCGATTTCCATTATTAGTTCGTATGCGATATAATTAATTCTGCGTGTTGATAGTAAGGCCTTTCTCTCCATCAGACAGAATTAATTGTGGTATCGCTAGTATGAACCTTTTTCAAGGATAATTCTGAATAATCATTAGTGTGGATCACTTCTCCATCTGAATAGTTCATTGCGAAGCGATTAATTCGGGATTGTTAGACTCCACGAAGTACCCGTTTCTATCATCTTGGATCGAGATCCCCGATTTACGTCATGCTTTTGGCAGAGTCTGCAGTCCACTATGGGAACGAGTTTACTTCTCGATACTGCTTTCCACCCTAAGACAAATGGCCAGTCAGAGCGCACTATTCAGATACTGGAGCATATGTTGAGAGCGTGTATACTACACTTTCGCGAGTCATAGAAAGACCATTTATCGTTAGTAGAGTTTGCCTATAGTAACAACTACCAATCGAGCATTGAGATGACACCCTTTGAGGCCTTGCACGGTAAACCTTGTTGGTTACCCCTCTTTTAGATAGACGTTGGGGAAAAGGCAGTGTTGGGGCATGAGCTTGTACAAGAGACCACGAAAAAGATTGTCAAAATCCGTAAACATTTGGTGACCACGCAGACTCATCGGAAAAGTTATGCAAATAAGAGGAGGAGACCATTAGCGTTTGGGGTAGGAGACCACGTGTTTTTTAAGGTCTCGCCACTGAAGGGTTTAATGAGGTTTAGAAAGAGTGGAACGTTAACGCTGCATTTTATTGGGTCGTTTGAAATCCTTGATAGGATTGAAGAGGTGGTCTATCGCCTTACTTTGCCACCATAGCTAGCATCCCTACATAACGTTTTTCATGTGTCCATATTGCGCAAGTATGAGTCGGACCAGTCTCATGTTTTAGATTGGACATAGTTGAGAGTAGAGGATGATGTTACCTACGAGGAGAGATCGGTGAGAATTCTTGACATCAAAGAGCAAGTCCTAAGGGGTAGAACTATCACCTACGTGAAGGTTTTGTAGGTTGACCATGGCATTGAATAGGCCACGTGGGAGCAAAAGTCAAGAGTTCATAAAGCATACCCTGAGTTGTTTAATTTTTTATGCATGTGTAATTTCAGAGACGAAATCTCCTAAGTGGGAGAGGTTGTAGGGACTCGGTCCTATTTTATTTTTAAGAATTAATGAAACCATATTACGATACATTCAGTGGAAAACAGTTAAGTGTGTAAATCGTGCGTGAGGATTAAAACTTGAGCATGTTTTGTAGTGACCCGGACCCTTTTTATTTTTGAATTTAAATGAAAGCATGTATACTATATCTAATGGAGATGTTTGGGGAGTGAGAATCATGTGTGAGAACTAGTTCTTGAGTTTGCATGTGTTCGTTAATAATGGTTAAGTGTGTAATTATGCAAGAGAATGTGGTTGGATGATATTTTGAAAGTGTATGGTTCAGTTACAGTTTCAGTAATTTTGGGGTCTCAATCCATGTTGACTGCTCTAGCGGGGGCCTGACTGCTCGAGCGATGAGATGGCATAGAGTTTTTTGGTATGGGACCGCTCGAGCGATGGGGGTCCACTCGAGCAGACTGTCGCAGAACTGATGTTTTTAAAAGCCGCGCGGGGCTCCTTTTCTCTCATTCTTCTTATGTCTCTCTCTCTCTCTCTCTAAGGCAAAGGTGAGGCCTATGGTTTGTGTTTGGAGTGTGTGGGAGCCCTCTTGGCCCTCCTTAAGATGGTTTCTTGCGTTCCTCTTGATGATTCAACCATTGGAGGTCCAATCTTAGCTTGGGGGACATTTTCTTGCTGTGCGGTTGGAGATCTTCATAGTTAGAGCCGTGTGAAGCCCTTTTCTTACGGATCTAGCTTCCAAAAGGTAGGATGTAAGACTTTCTTTGAATGTTTATGTGATATGTGTCGTGTATTTCAAGTTTATGAACATACGAGCATGAAATTTGAGTTTTTGAAACCCTAAGTTGAGTTTAATGATAATGAAGGTTAGATCTTGGCTTTCGGAGGGATTTAATTTCATCCTATCTTGATATGGTTCTTTCTTATGATTGGAGTGATAAATAAGAATCTAGGGTTTGGGTTTTGATTTAAAACCATGAAAATTGGGAATTTTGGGTTTAAAGAATTGATGTGATAAAATTGAAATGATTTGTGGTTAATTGGGAAGCTATCATAGTCTATTGTGGACTTGATTTCATAAAATTATGTGGCATGTGTTGATGTTAAGCCAAAAACATGAATTTATGGAGTAAAACTAATGAAAAGGTGTGTGTGAAAACATATGATGATTAGTACGGGTTTAAGCCCAAATTAATGTGAATATGAATAATGAAATTGTGTGATGGAATGGATTTGGTGAGAGGAACCACTTGGGTTGGACTCACATGCGTGTATAGTGTTGTGATATATTGAAAAGGATCAGTTTCTGGATTTATGGATCGTTTAAGGTTGGCATGAGTTGCTCCTTGATGAAAGACCAAAAAACTGCGCAGATTAGATTCTCTGCCCGCTGGCTAGCAACTGAGAAAGGACATTAGTCGTATCGGGGTATAGAATGTCCCGTTACTTCAAGGGGCCTGTGTGGCCAGGTTGAGTGTAACGCTACGTGGGTTTATACGCTCGTCTGATGCCGGTGCCTATGATTTTTGAACCATGAATTGGTGAAATATGGAATGAGTCGGTGAAGCGTGTGTATGTGTGTGTGAGTTGTAATTAATTGGGTTAGTTAAACTTCAATTTTGGAAACGTGACAAAACGGTGAAACATGTTGGGTTAATTGAAAATGGTAAAAGTAATGGGTTAAGAGTAAAGGATAACGAGTTGGGTTCCTTGAGTTTACCACGATGGGTATTTCCATGGTATAAAAAGGGAATATGAAATAATAATCCTTTTTCACGAAAACTCGGTTATGAATGGACAATTTATTTCCAAACAAACAAAATGGAAGTGATCCAGCTTACGTGCACATCCTGCATAACCATCTCTGCATATCATGCATGCATTCACTGTTAGTCTTGTTCCTACGAGTTTCGGCTCATATTGTTTTACAACATTTCAGGTGATAATGGAAAGAAGACCTTGGAGTAAGGCCTATGATCGATGGCTCTTTTGAATAGTTGATAGGATTACATTTTCTTTTGGTTATTCGATTATGGAGAAATGATGTTGTAAAGATGTAACCCCTTTTGTGGGCATTCGAAGTCTTGTAACTATGGATTAGAATACTGTTATTGTAAGGCCTTAGGGTCATACTTTCATATGATGTATGCATGTAAGGACGCTTTGTTTGGATTAGGTTTGGCGTTTGATCCCTCCATGAATGATTTTGTTCTTAATTACGTATTTTCATGCCTCAGTTTCATTCTCTCTAGACTGGTTTAACAAAATCAACCATTTGAATCTTGTTTCCAAAAATATCGATGCTTTCACAGTTTTTGGACAAAGACTCTCGGCTGTGTCACCGCTCGAGCGATGAGGTGTCCGCTCGAGCGGTCTCTGCTGGGTTTCAATGTCAAAAATTGTTTTAAATTAAGTTTCTCATGAATGGATTTTGAGGCATAAATGGGTTGTTTAAAGGCATAGTTTTTAAAGAAATGGGTATTCACATCAGCTTGGTTTCAAAGGTATATTCGAACTATATTAAAACGGGACCAGGGCACTACATGTTTGAAGGGACCCGGTTACACGTAATTTAAAAAGACTAATTAAAACATGTTGTGACGTATTTAGTGAAGAAAATAGTATTCCAAAACAAGTTCGGTAAAAAATATGCAAAAAATGTGTGAAGAAAAGTGACATGTTTTCACTATTTTGATCGTAACCTTTTATACAAAATGAATCCTGATATGAGGCTAGACCCATTTAAAAGTAAACTTTTGAAGCTTCAATTTGGACACAAGAATGACCATATTTGGAGTGTGGATAAAGGAGATATGCTCATCTAAAGTCGGGATAACAGTGCAGTGGAAAGGGCATCCGGAGGGAAATTATGGGCGTTTGAACGAAATTAGAACAGAATGTTTTGCGTCCAAACGTCGTCCAAACGAAAATTGGTCAATGTGTTTTACGTTTGGACAGGACTAAGGGTGTCTAGACAGACCGCGTCGGGGACAGAATTTAAAGATCATATTAAGGCTTTTTCTCATTAGTTTCTCCTCTCACCTCTCTCTCTCTCTCTAAACTAAAAATTGAACCCTAGAGTTGATTTTGGTGATTCTTGGAGCAGTCCTAACTCTATTAGAGTGGATTTCGTGTCTCTCTCCTGGTGGATATATCCATTAGAGGCTTCAGTTTAACGTTGGAAGCTCGTTCTCATCGTGCGGTGGGAAGATTAGGTTGATTGAAGCTTGCTAGGGCTGTTTCCTTGAGGATCTATCATATAAGGGGTAGAATTTATGACTATCCTTGAATATCTATATGATATGCGTTATATTTTTGATTTTATGAACGTAAAAATATGAAAATAGTATTTTTAAAACCCTAAGTTAGGGTTTGATGTTAATGAAGGTTAAATCTTAGATCCATGGACGATTTAATATGATTCTATCTTTACGTTATCAATGGATACGATTGGATTTGGAAAATGGTGGGCTAAGGTTTTGACTTGAGTTAAAATTATAAAAATTGGGATTTTTTGGACTAAGGGACCCATATGTTGAAATTGATGTAATTATTGGTTAAATTGAGGGTTGTAATAACCTATCATGTATATATATATATATATATTTCATGAGTTTATATGATACGTGAACATGTGGTGGTTGAAGCTTGAACCGTAGTAGTATGGGTTTGGCGAGAGGAACAAATTGGGTTGGATTCGTGTGTGTGTAATGTGATTTGATAATTTAAACTGATCGATTTTGGAATCCAATGATCGTTTAAGTTTAAGTACGAGTTACTCCACGGTGAAAGATCGAAAAAACAGCACATATTGGGTTCCCTGCCCGTCGGCCAGCAAATGGAAAAGGATGTTAGTCGTTGTGGGGTATAGAACATACCATTACTTCACGGGTCTCATGTAGCCCGGTTGGTAGTAACACAGTGTGGGTCTATACGCTCGTCTGGTGTCGGTTTCTATGTTTTAAACCACGATATGGTAGAATATGAAAAAATGTTGATAAAGTATGCGCGTGTGTGTGTTGTGGAGGATTATGCCTTTTGAAAAATAAAATGGGATGATGAACTCTCACTGGAAAGAATGGTTAAGTTATGGAATATTGGAGAACTTGGGGTTGATTGGGAAGTAATTGGATTATGGGTTAAAATGATTGGTATGACTAAAATCTTTGTTTGAAAACTCAGTTAAGTGTTAAGAGATTTGATTTGGGACAAATGTTTTGGTTTTGGATAAACTTATACGCTGCATCCCGCATAACCATATTCACGTGTCATGCATATGTTTATTATTAGTCATTTTTCGACGGGTTTCAACTCATATTGTTTAATAACATTTAAGGTGATAGTGGAAAGAAGATTTTGGAGTAAGACAAAAAAAAAACAAAAATACGCACACACAAACGCGCATATATGTATATATATATATATATAATTTAATAATAATATAAATACCACACCAGTAAGAATGTTCTCACAGTTTGTTAACACTGAGAACATTCTCAGTGTTAACCTCTCTCTCTCTCTCTCTCAACCAGATAACAGAGAAGATAAGCGCAAAAATTGAAAATATCCGTTGGTGGTGGTGGTGGTGGTGGTGGGAGGCAGCGGTTGCCGAGAATGGGAGGAGATAAGAAAGAAGACCAGTGAAAATGTTCTCACACACGCACCAATGGGAACATTCTCAGAGTTGTTGACATTGAGAATGTTCTCAAAATTGTTGACATTGAGAATGTTTTCAGTGTTTTTCACTATTTTTTACTTCGAATGCAATTAATTTATTATTTTGGTCTTTTTTATATATTTTTATAATTGAAACTATTTATTATGTAATATTTATTAAGTAGATTATTTTTATAAAAAATT
>JAOTRH010150422.1:0-13317 GCA_034768845.1 Heliamphora exappendiculata | reverse complement strand
TAAAAGAATGAGTATTATTCTCCGCCCACTTTATTTTTAGATGGGTGAACAAATATATATATATATATATATATATATATATATATATATAGAAGACAACATGCAAATTTGATTTCTTGAAATCAGCCATACATTTCTTTTCCAAATATACACTTACAACAATTTAAAATCTAAAATTTAAAATTTTAAAATTTGTAAAAGTAGTTATATAACCACTCATTCTTTTCCCTCTTTTTTATTCTTTTATTTTATTTTGAAGGTTAATGACTTGAATTCCTATAATTTGTAGTTAATATATTTTATTTTTGTAATTTATTAATAATTATTATTTTTATTATATGAATTTTTTTAAGCATTTTCAAATAATAACTAATATTACACGTATCGCATGCACACAAACACTATATATGTATATGTGTTTTTGGCCAGAGTGGATACTCAACATGACAAAACTGAAACCAATTACAATGAAGCTTTGGAGAGTGCAAGATTCCAGAAAGAAAGCAAAATGGGGTGCCTTTTGGAGCCCCTTCAGCAGAGGATATAGGATAAAATGAAGTAAAATACTAATAACTGTTCATGTTACTTCCTATCTATCAAAAAAAAAAAAAAAAACCTGTTCATGGACACTGGTTAATACATAAATCATACATTAATACTTATGTAATGCGTATTAATATTTATAAAAAAATTAATTAATACTACTAAAAATATATTAATTAATATTAATTTTTCTTGACTCTATTTATTTATTAACTAGTGACTAGTGTGTACTGCATGATTTTCTTAACCGGCAAAAGAATGTGAATTGGGGTTACAGTTCCGGTTAGATAATTGATAATAAGTTTTGCTCAGTTTCTTCTAAAAAGGCTAATATTAATTCGAATCCAAACAATAATGTTGTGGGCATTTAGGGACGAATGCAAAATTTTATCTTAGGAGGCGAATATTTTTAAAAGAATTCTTAAGAAACAAATATTAGATTTTAAAAAAAAACTTGGAAGAGTTCGAATCTATATAATTATGACAATTAAGTTTAATACAAGTATAATAATACTATATTAATTAATATTTTTTTAAACGTTGGGAACGATCGTTCAAACTAGTCCCCTTCGGTCCATTTATCTGTGCATTTGCTATGGCTTTTCGTGAGAAATTGTGATGTTGTTGGTTCCATACATTCAAATCAGTCCATGAAATAGGCCTTATTGTATATGTATACTAACAAATTACTTGTGTCTATAAAAAAAAAAAACCCTTTTAGTATGATTGAATCATTAGACCAATTTTGAATGTATAATTAAAAATATATAAATTTTAATAGTAAAAATATACTGAGAAATTAATTCAATTACTAATTTTTACTACTAATTCATACAAAAAAAGATAATAAATAAAATAATAGTGTATAAAATTGATAAAATTAATACATATAAAGTGAGTAAATATAACAATACTTATAAGAATCTACTTTTAATAAAAGTCCCAACACTGAAATAAACATATTTAGTGGCTCTCCTAATATACTATTGGAATAATTTGGTTGGCATCATTAATTTTTTTCTTTTAAATATAGGTCTATATACAATCAAATCATTAATATCATGATCTATGACTATTGTAAATTAAAGTACACTTATAATTTAAGTAACTCATTATTTGAATAATTTTCTTACATAATTGTTATTCAATATTAAAACATAATTATTTAAGATATGTTAAATAATTTTTTCTATATGATTTCAATAATATGAAAATAGTTAGGAAATAATTTTAAAATTTAAACAATATTAAATTAGTTTAATCGTATTAAGACTTTTATCGATAAACTGGGACTTTCAAAATAGAAAAAAGATATATAAATAAAACATTAGTTTTTATTTTTATTTTATTGATTTTTTTATCAATTAAGTGAAAATTTAAAAATTATCATTATATTTTGAAAAGTAAGATTACATTCTATAAGAATTGATTTGACTTTTATTAAATTTTGGTGTATTTGTGGTAAAATAAAATTATGATATGAAAATCAAAAAAGATAATTTACGACGAATGTGAAAAAGTTGAAGTAAGAGAAATGCAATAGAGAATATATTTTTGTGAAAATTAGTATTGATTGTAGGATTTGAGGTAAAATATATCTCAACCATAGAAGGAGAAGAGAGAATATATTTTTAAAGAATTAATTTTGATTATTAAATTTGTATTAAAATATATCTCAACCACTCGATAAAATATCATATAAGATATTTTGAAAAGCATGTTTTATTTTATAATATAGATATATGCATTTGATCAAATCCTTTGGTATTTTTTTTTGAATAATAATTTATTGACTTATTTGATATTTTATAATTAGTGAATTTTTTATTTTTTATTAGATTTTTTTAGACTATTATTCTTACTCTGATGAACCAAAAAAAGATTTCGATTCATCTTTAATTATTTTTTTGTCATAACTTCTGATCTATTTTTTTAAATTTTATTTCTTTTGATATCTATCATCACAATAAACCCGAAAAATAAAATAAATCCAAATATGTAACAAAAATAATAAAAATAAGCGAAGTTTCCAATTTTATCTCAAAAGAGGCATAAAAGACTATGGTCTCCTGCTCATTTCACACACCCATGCGGGCTGATGGTGTGGGCTTCTCTGTTGTAAAGAAAATCAGCGGGCTTTTACGTAGAAATCAAATGGGCTGGCAAAACTAGGGGTTAATAAATTCCGAAAACCCTAAATTTAAGCCTCAAATTTTCATATTTTTGAGGCGTTTGTCTCAAGTTAAGATACTATTTGTTCTGCCACTAACTTGGATTCCAATATCGGCTTTTTAATCTCATGATAAAAAAAATTATATTTTTTAAGGTCATGTTTGGAATGTCTAAAAAATATAGATTTCAAGAGTTTTAACTTTTTTAGGGAAAAAAAGGTTAGATTGCCAGAAATAATTTTATGGTAATTTTTTTTATTTTGTAATCCCTAATATGTCCATAGATTTTATTTTTTAGTTATACCTAATGAGATATTGGAACAATTTTTCAATGGTGAGTAAATTGACTTTTTAATTAAAATTAGGGTAAATTACAGTGATATCCCACGAGATTTAGTAAACCATCATTTACCACCCATGTGGTTTCTAAATTGTCATTAACCTCTCATCTGGTTTAAGTTTTGCATCAAATTAATCTAACTGTTAAATTTTCGCTCAACTATGCCTTGTTTGGCGCATGTTTTGAATAAATTTTTATGATTCAATCCGTTCATTACGTAGAACTCGTCGATTTTGTTTAAAATGTAAAAATTCAGATTCATCTGATATTAATAACTTAGTGATTGAATAAGATCTCATAATAACTAAATAAATAATAATTATAATTTAATAAATATTGTTAAAAAAATATTACTAAATCACTTAGGTACATGTATCAGCTGAATTCGAATTATTAAATATTAAACAATCTCTACAAGTTCTACATAATGAACGGATTGGATCATAAAAATTTATTCAAAAAATACGCCAAACAAGACACAGCTGAGCAAAAATTTAATAGTTGGATTAATTTGATGCAAAACCTAAATCAGATAGGAGGTTAATAATATTTCAGAAATCACAGGGATGGTGATTGATATTTTTACTAAATTTCATGATAAGTCACAATAATTTACCCTTAAAATTATTGTACATAGACAGATTTTCACAAAAGCCCCCCTCCCCCCTTTTTTACTTATTTAAAGATTAGTCTTGTCCAAAAACAATTAATGGGATAAATTCCATTAGTTTCATAGTATCAAATATATCCTTAATGACAAATTTATGGTCAATTTTCTCTCTCTCAATTAATTTCATTCCCTCTAGTCATTTTCTCTTTCCTTTAATTTTAATTTTATCTCTAATAAAAAATAATTTATTATTATTCTTACAAAAAATATAAAAAAAAATCAATTAGATACAAATATATATATATATATAGTTGTACTTTTTGAGTTCAAATATATATATGGTTCTACAATAATATTTCAATCTAATTTAAATCGCTATTAAGTAATAACACATAAAGTTATTAAATGACATAAAGTTGAGAAAGCAAATCGCCAAGACAATAAATGGCAGATGAATCAATTAATGCCTCCCCAAAATCATCAAACATTAACAAATCCTGATTCTATTATAGAATTTTCAGATGGATCTGTTGTATTACAATTTCTTCCAAGATTATCTGAATCTATTCAAGAATATGAAAGATCAGAAACACCTTTACTTAAAAGATACCAATCAATGAGATCCCAACAATTTTATACACATAATTCCTAAATTCATAAATCCTTAAAGAAATTTAATACTTCTAGTTCTTTTAAAAGTTATACTTTATCTGGTTTAAATATTAAAAATCAAATTTCTCAACTATTATATGAAAATAACTTTAATGATGATAAAGAAGATGAAGACTTTGATATCGACCTAACATCTCTAAATATTAATGTTTTAACTAATCAAAATCAAACTTTCTTAATTATTAAGAAGATTTAGATTAATCGAGATCTAAGATTTGTATTGGACATGGTTATGGTATCATAGCCATTTGTGTATAATTAGTTGAAGGTATTCTCGTCGTAATAGGTAGAACTATCAGCAAGACTTAGGAGCATTGAGTTTGTAAGTCTCTTTTTGTGTTTGTAAGGCCAGGACGCTTCCTATTATTGACTGTTTACTTGTTAATTAGTTATATATTATGGCTAAGATAATCAAATCATTTTCCATTCTAATATCTGGTGAAGGTTCATCAAGATCTTCTCAAATAATTAATCAAAGTGAATTAGATGTAGAAAATATTAAATTTTTTTTAACAAATTGGTCTATGTTTAGAAAAATATAAATGAATTATATGAAAAAAAATTTGAATTAAAACAAACTTATAAAATCAAGACAGTGGAACAAGTGTTACCCGTTACTAATCAAATAATTATACCAATAGAATTATTAAATACCTCTATTAATATGTTTGAAAAGAAATGGACCACCTTAGATGGTCAAGAAATCCATTCTATTCATCCACCTAGTAGAATAATTCAATTATCATATGGTGTCAAACTACGCCCTTATACTGAATCTGATCAACATATTAATCACCAATTAAATTATACCAATATTTTTTTCCAAACCCTGGGAGAACAGGCTACCCGTATTGAAATCACTTTACAAGTTATAGAAAACTCTCCTCAAGTTACTAATCAATTACATACTAAGTTAGATGCCATTTATAAAATATTTAAAAATATAGATATAAGATGTGAAACACCTAATAGAAATATCCCTACTCCGATAACATTCGTCCCATCTATTATCACTGCCCTACCTAAACCTAAATATAAATTACAAAATATGTCACAAGAATTTATTATTCATTTACAAAAATCATTACAACAAACACAAACTTCTACAGCAACAACCTCTCCTTCTTCCAAAAGAAATACTGATAAAGAATCTGAATCACATTCTGAAGATAAAAAATCAGTACATATGATAAAACAATATGACCAAGAATTAAAACAATTATATGCACAACTTTTAGAAACTCCTAATCAAATTCAAGAAACATATGCTACACCAAAATCAACCACAAAAAATTATTACCCACGACCTACACCTATAGACTTACAATTTGAAGAAAAACCATATTCATTAGCATTTAATGGCAGTAATTTAATGGAATAGAATTTAGATGGAAAAATAGACTATCAAATAATTGAAATGGGTCAACATATGATGATGGCAGCAAATGCAGCCTTAGCTCAAAATACTTCTAATAATGATGCTAATATAGGAGAAATGCTAATTGCTGGATTCTCAGGCCAACTCAAAGGTTGGTGGAATAATTATTTATCAGAAGAACAAAAAATAAATATTTTATCATCCGTTAAACGTAATGAGCATGATTTAGTTATTAAATAAAATGGTTTACCCGTAAGTGATGTAATTACTACCTTAATAGCATTTATAATCTAATATTTTGTTAGAAATACCCAAATTGTTCTCGAAAGAGGCAAAAAATTATTAATCAATCTAAGATGTCCAACATTAACATATTTTAGATGGTATAAAGATGTCTTTCTATCAAAATTATATCAAAGACATGATGCTAATCAAGATTTCTAGAAGTAACGCTTTTTAGCAGGACTTCCAACATTATTTGCCGAAAAGGTAAAGACAAGCATAAGAAATAACAATCATGGTTTAATTCCTTATAATAGATATACATATGGAGAACTAATCTTTGAAATTTGTGCGGAAGGATTAGTTCTTTGTAATGATATAAAACTAAAAAATCAACTGAAAAAAGAAAAAAGATTAGGAAAAATAGAACTAGGACAATTTTGTTATCAATTTGGATATAGTACAATAAAATGCCCAATAGATGAAAATAAAAGCAAAAAGAAAAGAAAATTATACAAATATAATAAATACAAATGCAAGGATAAATATAAACTGGGATATAAAAAATACAATAGGCCATATAAAACATATTCATATAAAAATAAACAACAATCTCAGTAAAAAAGAATTGGTCATAAAAATTAAAAATCTACAAATCAAGCAAGTACCAGTAAAAATAATAATACATGTTAGAAATGTGAAAAAATAGGTCATTTTGAAAATAAATGTTATACAAAACAAAAAATCAATGAACTTAATTGTTCCGAAAAATTAAAAAATCAATTATGCAATTTATTATTAAATTCTAATCCTCCCAGTGATAATGAAGATACCCAATCAGAAAATGAATCTAATTCTGATAATTCTAATTATTCTTTGGAATTAGAAAAATTAAATCAAGATATTATCACATCTTCAAGTGATTCTGAAGAAGAGCAAAGAAATGATAAATGTTGCACTAAATGCCAAAACCAACGAGATTATTATCAAGTAATTCTTAATATAAATGGTTTATCAATTAATATTCTTGCTAAACTAGAACAAGATATACTTGATATACTAAATCAAATAGATGAATACGAATTATGATCTAAAATAATTTTACAATATTTAGATATAATGACAGATCATATTGAAAAAAGTCATATCTCACAAAAATTTAATCAAAAAATTGATTTTAAAATTTTTTTAAAACGAATAGAACAACAACCTAAGAAAACATCTACTGTATCTGATATGTATCAAGAACTTAATCAATTAAAACAAGAAGTTAAAAATTTACAATAACGAATTAATCAATTAGAAATTAATAAAGACAAGCGAGAACCAATGAATTTTACCAATGAATCATAATTCAGTAATATAAAATCCAAAAATACAAAAAATAGTAAAAATAAAGGAATTGTAATTGAAGAACCAACCAATTCTAATCTCCGAATAAATGATACTAATTTTTCCATGTTAAATCAAATAATATTGCAAAAATGGTAAATTCAAATTCATTTAGTTATTCATGAAGAATTTATCGTTGAAGCATTAACCTTAGTAGATTTTGGTGCTGATTTTAATTGTATATGTGAAGGCTTAATTCTCACAAAATATTTTGAGAAAACTAAACAAAATTAACATACAGCTTATGGAAGTGCTATGAATATTAATTATAGATTATCTAATACTTATATTTGTAATCAAGGTATATGTTTACAAACAGATTTTGTATTGGTTAAAGATCTTACTCAATATATGATATTAGATACACCATTTTTAACAATGATTACCCCATTTAATGTAACATATCAAGGTATATCCACAAAACTCATGGAAACAGAAGAAATAATATTTCCATTTCCACCTCAACCATATTCTTTACAAGAATTAAAAACTAATTTAATTTTTAAACAAAAACAAATCCATTACTTACAAGAAGAATTAACATATGCTCATATAGAACAACAAATACAGCAATTCAAAACTCAACAAAAAATTGAAGAACTTAAAAATTTATTTGAAAAAGATTTATGTTCTACTTTTCCTCACACATTCTGGCATAGGAAACAACATATTGTCTCACTCCCATATGAACCAGATTTCAATGAAAGGCATATTCATACTAAAGCTAGACCATCTCAAATGGATCAAACACAATTAGAATATTGTAAAAAAAAAATTCAAGATTTATTTGATAAAAAATTAATCCGTCCAAGTCAATCACCATGGTCATGTGCCGCTTTTTATGTTAATAAAAATGCTAAATTAGAGCGAGGCACACCAAGACTTGTAATTAATTATAAACCACTAAATAAAGTATTACAATGGATAAAGTACCCAATTCCAAATAAAAATAACTTATTAAATCGTCTATATAGAGCAAAAATCTTCTCAAAATTTGACATGAAATTAGGATTTTGGCAAATCCAAATTAATGAGAAAGATAGATATAAAACAGTATTCAAAGTACCTTTTGGTCACTATGAATGGAATGTAATACCATTCGGTCTTAAGAATGCCCACTCTGAATTTCAAAAGGTAATTAATGATATTTTTAATGATCATACAGAATTTTATTTTGTTTATATTGATGATATATTAGTATTTTTATCTTCTATATCTCAACATATAAAACACTAACAAAAATTTTATAATATTATAAAAAATAATGGGTTAGTTCTAAGTACTGATAAAATGAAATTATTCTAAACAAAAGTAAAATTTCTAGGAGATCACATTTAACAAGGAACGATAATTCATATAGACAGATCTATTGAATTTGCAAACAAATTTCCTGATAAAAGATTAAATAAAAATCAATTATAAAGATTTTTAGAAAGTTTAAATTATATAAAAAAAATTTATCAAGATATGCATAAAGACATTAAATTATTATATCAAATGTTAAAAAAGAATCCTAAACCATGGACATATAAACAAATATATGCTGTCCAAAAGATTAAAAAACATGCTAAACAACTCCCGTGTTTGTGTTTAGCCAATCCACAAGCATTTAAAATAATAGAAACTGATGCTTCATATATAGGTTATGGAAGTATTTTAAAACAACAATATCAAGGCCAAAAATAATTAGTTCGTTATACTAGTGGAGTATGAAAACCAGTTTAAATAAATTATTCTACTATTAAAAAAGAAATTTTATCTATTGTTATGTGTATAAGAAAATTTGAAAGTGATTTATTAAATCAAAAATTTTTATTAAAAATTGATTGTCAAGTTGCTAAAAATATTTTATAAAAAGTTGTTCAAAATATTGCTTCAAAACAAATTTTTGCCAGGTGGCAAGTTATTTTATCAATATTCGATTTTGATATTGAGTATATTAAATGTGGTACTAATTATCTCCCTGGTTTTCTTACTCAATAATTTTTACAGGAAATTCATAGTCCTTCTATCTACACAATGTCTAAGGATAAAGGTTCCTTTAGAGATTTTTCTTCCAATTCACTACGCACCAAAATGAGAGAAACCTTCCTTAAAACTAAGAAACCTCAACCATACACTCCTCATGAAACTTTGTTCTCAATAATTCCTCTAGAAGATGAGGATTATCAAAGTGTGTTAGCCACCAGTGACCCAAATAAACCTAAAGTTATTACCTCTTTTATTGGAAAATATATTCCCCCAAAATGGCATTATTTTTCTGAAACATGTACTCTTTCCAGGAGATATTTTGAAAATATATTATTTAAAACTAATTCTATTAAAATCCAACACAATAGCAATAGTAGTGAAAGTAGGAGATATTTTAAAAATATATTATTCGAAATTAATTCTATTAAAATTCAACACAAAAGCAATAGTAGTGATGGCAGTATCATTAACTATTCTAAATGTGTTATCTTAAAAATCATTTCTAAAAAAGAATGGGGTCTTGGCGACTCTTTTAATAAACATTTTTAAATTGAGTCTATTTTCCAAAAACTTATAATTTTTATGATTATCAAAAAGCATTCACTCATGTTTTATATTTTCAAAATGACACGATGTCTCATTCGTGATTTTTAAAATTTTGCAACAATTTTCAATCATCTATTCCTCATTGGTTTCATGTTTGGTGGAATCAATTTGGCTTTCATCCTTCTATTCTTCCCACTGAATTGAAAGAGTCTTATGAGCACTATCTAACCTATGCCAAACCTCAAAATTCTTCACTTTTGTATTTTTATGCTGATTTCTCTCTTCCATGGTTGCTTCAATGGAAGTACACAGTTAGTATTGCTAATTTGATTCCTTATCTTGCCTTAGAGTTTGCATCCCGCTGGTGGGATAAGTTCGAAATTCTCAAAGAAATTTACCCTCAAACTTTAAAGCAATATTATGTAAAGAAAGCTCAGGCTCAATAGACTTCCCAATCATCCTCATCATATAAAACCAAACTTGTTTCATCTCACTACAAGAAAAATGGTCTTTTGTGATAAAATGTAATGACGAATTTTATTCTTCTCGCTAAAACTAATATTTTAGCGAGAAAATATCAATTTCGTCACTAATACATATTCATTTTGTGACAAAATTTAGTTTTTCTTGTAAAAAGTTTTTTTAATTATTAGCGAGAAGAATATTTCGTCACAATATGTATTTTTTTGCAATGAAATTTATTTTTTATCGCAAAAAGGTTTTTAATTTTTTGTGACGAATATATTTCGTTTCAATATCTGCCTTTTTTAGATGAATTTTATATTTTCATCGCCAAATACTTTTTGATTATTTACTACAAAATAATTCGTCACTAATAATTAATTATTCTGTGAGAATTTTAATATTTTCCTCACAAAAAATATGCTTTTCATTATTGAGGATTAATTTTCATCACAAATTTATAATTTGATGTGCAATTCTTAAAAGTAGAGGAAAATTTTTATTTGCCTTAATTTATCTCCAGCCTCCCACCCCCTTCTTGTGCGAGTGCATCTTATGATTCCAATCAAACTAATTGATTGTTCATTCTCCAAGTCCCTCACTTTTCCAAGTCCCTCAACCCGTGAGTTTTTATTTTATTTTATTTTTTTATCTCTTGTAGCGTTTCTCTCCCCCACTCTTCACTTATTGTGCCGTCGGTGCCGCATCGCTGCTGTGGAAACCTGACACGTTTCAATTAATTAATCTTATTAATGCAATTAAACTCGTAATATATAATAATAATAATAATAATAATAATAAATTCTGATGATAAATTGTGCTCGTTATTGGCGGTTGATATATCTAGATACTAGAGATATTAATTTATGATTAATGTCATGAGGTTGATATATTTTTTATATAAATTAAATCTTTTAATTAAATTAAAAGTAAATTAGAGGAATAAAATGGGATGGGTTTTATAATTAAACAAATATATATATATTTTAATTGTACGTTAAGAAGCGAAATCTTCTAGAATTACTTAGAAAAGAAAAAAATAAAAATAAAACCCAACCCCTAAACATCCCCGCTCGCCCGCCCCTTTCTTTTCCCAATTTCTTCTCTATTTCGGCCATGGAGCCTAGAGCTTGCTCTAAGCTCTTTTTCTCTCTAAAATTGAGTACCTTTCTCACCAAACTGAACAATACCGTCTGGGATTCGATAATTACAGAAGGAGAGCTCGCAATAAACCCACAAAAGGCCGGATTTCATGAGGACCAAAAATCCTAGGGTTCCGAAAAGTTTGAAGCTTTTGCCGTTTTTAGCTTCATGAGGTAGGATTTAGACTAATTTTGATGTTTTGACATGATTTGTGTTGAATTTGATAGATAATTCCGTGAAACCCCAACTTACGAGACACTAATCAAAAATTCTATTTAGTTTTTTTTTGTGGTTATTTAACTTGGATGTCAAGGTATTTAATTTGTCTTGTGAAATTGGAACAACACTTATGCGGCAATAATTCTTAAAGTATGGCTTGTTTGCAGAAAATGTCGAAGGTAGAAACAAATTAAAACCCGGTACATTTTTTTTATAAATAAAATAAATAAAATAAAATAAAAATTCAAATCTATTTTGCAAGGGATCTCTAGGTCTTGATGCTTTCTAGTTGTTAAGAGTCTATTGGATTATATTTAAAAAAGATGCAGATGGATTTTTGGGGTTTAAAAAAAACAGTGAATAAAGTTTGAGCTAAAAGGTTATTGGCTAGTCGGAACTAAACATTTTGAGCTAATTCAAGAAAAATGGATGATATTTTGGATATTAACTTAAATCTTGTTGATCTAATGTTTGTGAGTTGAATTTATCATTTAATTAAAAATCTTGGGGAGAATTATGGAAACCCTAGCTAAATACATTTTTTACAGATTTGATTGCATGTAAACTAGATGAATGATTTGAATATGAGGTATTTAATGAGTTAGTTGAGCCTTGTAAAGGTTTGAAAGTTAAATTTATAGTTTATATTGTAAGATTGGAAAAATTAACCTACGCACTAGCTTGGATTAATAGATCTTGGTTTATATTGTGAAATTGGAATATGTAAGTAGTAATTAAAGCTATGTAACTTGGAGACTTTGGGTTTGGAGCTAACTACATAAATCAATTTAAACATTTAATGTCACTTGACGCAAAAATCCTAAAATGGTGAAATCATGGAGCTTGGGATTCATGTAAATAGAACTAATTAGTGAGCTTAAGTGTTGAATATTGAATTTAAATTGTGGGTTGTAAAGTAATTGGATTGAAATTAAATTATGTATTAATTTTCACATAGGATGAATAAAATGGTTGAATTATGGTTGGGGAGTTTGATTTATAATTTAATTGGAAAACTTGAAATGTTTACTAAACATTTAGTTAATTCATGGTTTATAGATTTAGGCCTTGTGTACAAATTGGCTTTACCTATTGAAGATAAAAAAAAATTGTGTTTTGAGTATAAGTTTAATGAGACAAACTAAAAGTGATAATTGACAAATGCTTAGTGGTTTCAATTTTTTTTGAACTGTGTCCAAAAAAAAATAGGAAACAAGCTGTATTTGAGGTGACTTCAAGAACTTTAGAAGATTACTTACTTCTGGAGAATGTTTAAAGCTCTCTAATCTCATAGCATGACCCATAAAGCCACAAACTAAAACTAAAAAGAAGAAAAATTTGTACAACTTATCATCCAAGTTTGGTAGTGTTGGGAGAATATCCAACACCGATATAAAAAATATGCTCGGGGATCCATAAAATACATCTTTATTAAGCTTTCAACAAATTACATAAATCTAAAATTTACAGAGAATGAAATAACATGAATAATAAAATGGAATTTGCAAACCGAGCCCTACAATCGCAGTTTCCTTAAGAATGATTCGCCGCCTACCGAGGGTATTGTAGGGATTTTACCGGCGTCACTCTCCCAGGATAAAACGGCTCCACGATCTCTGGAACACCTCCAAGGATCGGCTGCGAACGC
>JAOTRH010150411.1:0-13317 GCA_034768845.1 Heliamphora exappendiculata | reverse complement strand
TTTTATTTTAATAAAATTAATCTTTCATTTTATGAGAATCTTTATGAGCAATGTATGCATATCATTTCTTTGTTATGAATGGATGTCCGATATTCTGTATAGTATTTAATCTGGTGTATAGAGTACGGCTTGCACACAGAAGATCATATTTTAAATTTTTACAGAATATAAGTTTTATATTCACAGTTTAGATGGAAATGGACATATCATTGGTATGACTGTGATACAAAGTTTTTAGTAGGACTGTCTTGGTTACGGGGAACAGATAATAGCGTCGTCTATTGTTCCGACTCTTTGTGCCAGTACACTTTGTGTGTGTTGAACGGGACATTTGGGGTAATTAATTTTGTACTGACTATATAAATTAATTCACACCCCAAGGTTATTATGAAAAGTGCTTATCCTCTTAATCCTGAAATAATTATTGATTTACATATATTTAATATGCGTTGTTTTGATTTATTAGAGGGTGCGATCTTATATGGGTCGATAATCCCGGTGAGTTAGATAGCGGTATTATTTATATGGAAAATATTTAATTATTGACGGAATCTACGTCCCGAAAAATCAAAATTGATGATACTCCCTTAAGGATACTTATAGGTTTTGATCGGGCCAAATCCTGAAGATGGATTTAATTATTCGGCGGTCAAATAAGTTAAGCGAAAGGGCTTAAGCAATATTAAGATGCCGATTAAATTAAAGTGTTAGTAATTAAATTTAATTGGCGGGTATCGGGAATCTTAATGTGAAAAGAAATGGTAAGCATTGAAGAACAGAAGCACAATGCAAGAATGTCTTGAGATTATGGGTCAAAGTGCAATTATAGTTCTTTAGGGAAGTGAACTATAATTCAGTGTTTTATAAAAATTGCAGATACCACTGCTTGTCTTTCCATAATTACAGAAATCTCTAGTAGGTGTCTGTGTTCCACTGGAAGTTTGGCTCATAATTACTCCACAGGTCCCTACTGTAGCCTTATATATATGCAGGTAGGCTGAACTAATTTTTAATGATTTTTCAGATCATTATTATTATGATATTATTTTTGTGTTTCCAGACTTAAATATATTGGGGTTCTGCCGGTACAAGTTTTTGGAGGATCATAACCCACACTATGTTCAAGGATCGCATAAGGGAATACGGTAGAAGATCTGACAGGAGTTTCAACTCGAAATCAAGTCGTAGTTGAAGAATTGATTGACAAAAAGTATTCTTCTAAATTAACTTTGGTTCCACGGGTTTTATTTTGATCGTTCGTCATTGAAAGTTTTATCTGGAGCCCGTTTCGGCATTTGCCAGTCCAGTTAATTTTTTTATCGAAAATCGTTTTACGAAAACAATGATCTTGACAGTATTGCATCCAACACTATGCTCCTGTGCCCGACCGTTTGGGTCCAAGCGGGATGAGATGGTACAACCCTTTAGTTTACGCTGTTGCTGCTGACATCCTTTTCCGAGAGCCGGCTCAACATGTCTCACGTCAGCGTCCTACAGTAAGTCCTCTTTTCTTTCTTTTCGATGTTGAAGCATGTTTTACCTTTATTGTCTTAAACATATATGCATGTTTAGAATCCCTCGTGACTTGTTAATTAATGATGTGATGTCTATAATAATTGTCTCAGTTGATCATGCAATATTGAGATCTGTGAAGGAACTGGGCATACGCAACAATATTAAAAGGATAAACATGAACATCGGACAAAAAACTAGCTAAGTACCTATGCAAAGGAGATTCTAGACAAAACGTAGGTACACTAGGATTAGGATTTTAATGCTAACAGAGGGAGGGTTTTTTTTCATTTTTATTTTTTAGAAAATCACAACCGATTTTTTCATTTTTATTTTTTAGAAAATCACAAAATCTAAAGGGATGGTTTTTTCATTTTTAATTTTTTAGAAAATCACAAAATTTAAGGGGGTGATTTTTTATTTTTTATCTTAGAAAATCACAAAATCTAAGAAAAAAGATTTGCTGGTGCACCAGGGCTTAGAGTGCTTAGTCTTTTAAGGCTTGAAAGAATTAAAGGAACGTCACACACACACACACAAACCTAGGGTTGAAAGATTTGCCTGGCGCAGCAAGGCTTGGGGTGCTTAGTCTTCTAGGGCTTGAAAGAACCAAATGATCGTCACACACAAACGAACCTAGGGTTGAAAGATTTGCCTAACTCACCAAGGCTTAGAGTGCTTAGTTGTCTAGGGCTTAAAAGAACTGAAGGGTTGTCAGAAAGATTTTTCTGGCGCACCAGGACTTAGGGTGCCTAGTCTTCTAGAGCTTGAAAGAACCAAAGGATCGTTACACACACACAAACCTATGGTTGAAAGATTTTCCTGGCTCAATAGGGCTTAGAGTGCCTAGTCTTATAGAGCTTAAAAGAACTGAAGGGTCGTCACACACACACGAACCTATGGTTGAAGGATTTACCTGGCTCACCAGGGCTTAGGGTGCCTAGTCTTCTAGAGCTTAAAAGAACCAAAGGATCGTCACACACACACATGAACCTAGGGTTGACAATTTTCCTGGCTCTTTAGGGCTCAGGGTGCTTAGTCTTCTAGGGCTTAAAAGAACCGAAGGGTCGTTACACACACACAAACCTAGGGTTGAAAGATTTATTTGGCGCATCGGGGCATATGGTGCCTAGTTTTCTAGGGCTTGAAAGAATCAAATGATCATTACACACACACGAACCTAGGGTTGAAAGATTTTTCTAATGCACCAAGGCTTAGGGTGCCTAGTCTTATAGGGCTTGAAAGAACTAAAGGATCGTCAAACACACGTGAACCTAAGGTTGTCTTATTGTTTTCCTTTTCCTTTCATATTTTCTGCAATCCACTTGATTTGACTAATATTTTTATATATTCTGATCATCTTCTACTTTTCAGGTTGGCTAGTATGTTTACGATTTTGGTGGCTCTACTTTCGATGAGGTGTTAAAGTGGTATGGTGTTCTACCTGTTCCCAGTCGGGCCCTCGTCGATTCCTCCGACATTGCTCGGTTCATACCCTTGCTAGGTAAGACCAACAATGACCGGGTATGATTGACAGCCTTGGCTGAGAAGTGGTGGGACAGCACCAATGCCTTTCATTTCTCTACCTTTGAGGCCACCCTAACTCCATTGGACTTTGCATTGATTACTAACATACGCGTTAGAGGCATTCCCATTCCATTTGATCCCAACATTACCCGCTCAGCCGATGCTCTGATGCATCTTTTGGGTGTCATACTTGTTCTGATGGACAGAGACCGTGTCAGGTATACATGATTTCGTGATCACTTCCTTCATTTCCATTACATTGAGCCTCATCATTACGGATTGGTTCCTCATGCCTTTCAACTATATATATGTGGTGCCTCCTTGTTTTCGAACAAGGAGAATATTATTCATCTTCACTACCTTAGCGCCTTCTTCTGCCTCGACCGGGTGGCCACATATGACTGGGAAAGAGCTACTCTTTCCACGCTCTATGGTTCAATGAGGGCCTTGGTCCGATTCCCTCAGGAGCTCAGCATTAGGGAATACTAGAGGGTCTGGGAGGTACATTTCAGTTTCTATACATTGTTCATTCATTTCTTCTGTTATCTATTATCTGTTCTTCTGCTAACACATTCTCTTTACAGTTTTAGACCTATGAGATCCTCTGACTTCATGTCCCGACGAACTCCTCTACTGATCCTCTAATTATCCCTTGCCCTACTCAGTAGGCCCACGGCTTGAAGGGGAGAAAGAGCAAAGGGAAGGATTTAGAGCGATTTCGGGCATCCCTAGACCTCCCAACTAGGTACCATTTCTTCTTTTATTCTCGACTTATTGATTATTGATCACTGCTTACTGTACTACTCACTATCCACTGTACTTGTACTATTCACTGTACTGCCCACTCTATACTGCTGACTGATTACAGGTTTGTTGGGACGTTTGGCAGGAAATAGAGGAATGGGTTGGCGAGGATCTGATGTGCAGCTTTGACACTTTTTGGAGGCAAATTTTACTAGAGCGCCCCTTCTACTGAGAGTATTACTTGGGAAAGTGGGTGCTTCGACAGTCGTTGGGATTTAACCACTTTTGGATTTTGACGGCTTCTCCAGCTGGCATGTGCCGAATAGATGTGATGAGTAGATTTGACATTCTATTGGAGATGGTTGGGACCTATGCTTCAGAGTTGCTAGAACCTAGGGGAGACTACACAGCGTGGGCCTAGGCACATGTGTTAGGACCACTGGGTCCTGGGCCAGCTGCGCCTGCTGGACGAAGGGGGACACGAGTACCGGAGGTTGTTCCTAATGCTGATGCAAGAGTTAGAGTTGGAGTTAGAGCAGAGGATGTTGCTAGTGCAGATGATGGATGTGCTGGTACAGCTGCTGCTGCTGCCGCTGGTACTGCTGCTGCAGAAGGGGTTATGGGCCCATAGTTTCCATGAGAGATTCATACCGTGGTATATGACTACCCCATTCCTCTTTCAGTTCTGATTTCGGTTCTGCCAGCTCTGGAGTTTAGGGCTGAGCTCGGCCAGATTTGTCTTCGTTCTTCATCTTTTATTAGTTTGCTTACTCGTTTAGTTTACTTAAATTGCTTATCTCTTTTTCATAGGTTAACCAAGCATGGCTAGACCGCATGATGTTGATGGTCATGGGTCTGAGGGAACTAGTTCGTCAGCTAGATGCCAACGTTCGAGCAGCTGGCATTGCTTTTATTCTAGCAGCTATAGTAAGTATCTTCCTACTTTTTGACTTCTTTGCTCTTTTCTATACTCTTCTCTAATCCTTATCTCCTTTTAACAGCCATCGACACCAGCCACCAGTATAATACAGTCGCAGGCTTCTGTCCAGTCTAATGTTCCGATCCAGGCTCTAGCTCGGGGTCGCGGGTCCTGTGCCTTTTCTTTTAGAGCTCACTCTAGAGGGTATGTTTCTTCTACCAAGAGCCGTTATCGCATCATATCTTCTTCTTTAGATGGCGGTGATGATAGTGATACCTGTTTGAGGATGTCAATTCAGACAATGCTGAGCCTTCTTCCCGTCGGGTGTGCCAGAGACGTCGAAAGAGAGATTTCCCTCCCCCCTTTTATTTTTCTGTGCTTAGTTCCTGCTACATTCTGATACATTAGTTTCATGAGCTTGTGTGCCCCAGATTTACTGGTTATTAGACCTGGGTGCCCCTGTCCCACATACATTTGACATACTTGAGACTTTGTTCCATTTGCTTTTTCTACATATACACTGTTTACATGATTTACCTTTTATTTACTACCGTGGAAACTGCCTTTATCATACTGTGTGATGGATTCTCCCAAATTATAAACCAAATTGATTGTTGACACCTTATTTATAATTATAATAAAATAGGGGCCCTAGAATACAGAAAATGCAAAAAGAGTGCCAAAAAGGTGTACCCTAAGACCTTGTGCCAAAAAGAGTGGCAGTCGCCAGAATCTTTGTACTTTTCTGCCTTTTGTTGACTAGCCTCCTTATGCCCTATAAATATAACCTCGGGGTCCCTATTTTCTATCATTTCATTATGATGGCTTCTTTTCACGGCCCACTTTTTGCATGGATCAAGGAGTTTTCTTATGTTGAACGTCTAAACTTTGCATCGTTCAGTATTAACTCTTTGTTCTCCCTAATGATTGTCAAGATCAACGAACCATTGTTAAAGGCTATTGTCCAACTATGGGACTCGCAATCCCATGTTTTCTACTTTAGTCTTGAAGAATTGTGCACCACTGTAGAGGAGTTTGCTGCTATTCTAGATCTAACCCCGAGGGAATCTGTAGTTGTGCCAAATTTCTCTCTCTAGCCGCCAATAAATAATGCAACTCTATGGTTTATCAGAGATGGAGGTTTCTATCTTGACATCTGACGACTGCCACAATATTCCTTGGATTATTGAGAGGTTTTGACCTTTTGGTGACCTCAGTCTTCAACTACGGCACCACTATGCTTTGTGTTTTTGCCATCTTGTTCGTTACCTTCTCATTCCTTTTGATGGACGAGTCAGCTGCTCACTAGTTGACATTGCAGGTCAAATGTGGTTGGGCAAGGATTTTGTTTCGATAGTTCTTGTTGAGACTCTGAATAGCTTGGACGCTATTTGTCGAGTAGAGACTACTACTTTTGTCGATAGCCCCTTGCTTCTTCAGGTAAGTTTAAAGCTTTTCTTTTCTATTTCTCTCAACTTAGACACACTGTTAGTTGAAAACACACTGCCCTCGGTACCTGGATTATTCACCTCCCACTTGCTTCTAAGTTTTCAATGATCAATTTATTTACTCTTTGAGTCTTTGTCGGGGGCTTTCTGCTATCCCCTCGAGCGGGTTAGTTTCACCCGAACTGAACTATTATTAGCAATTTTATTGATTTCTCTCAGTTCTTAACACTTTGTAGATCTGGCTGATAGAGAAAGTGAAACTCATGTAGAAACCAACTACCGATAGATATAGTGCAGTGACCCTTGTTTATCACCCTTACTATCAGATATGTACTACTAAGATGGCTTAAAGACAATATCTTTCCACTCTGATGGGAGCAGACATTACTTGGTAATGCTTTTGGTGGCAGATCCCCACAATGACTTTGACCACCATAGACCATCCCAGTGTCCTACTAATTAGCTTGCGACAGTCTACTTTTTATTTCTCACACCGGATCATGCGGCAGTTCGGTCATAGTCAGATCGTATTTGTAGTGACCTGGACCTTCCTAATTTTGTATTTGATGAAAGCATGTTTATTATGTTTTGCGGAGATGTTTGGGGAGAGAGAATCACGTGTAAAATTTAGTTTTGAGCTTATGTGTGTTCGCTTGTGATGATTAAAGGCGAAATTTTACAAAAATGTGTAGCCGGAAGACAGGTTGTGCAGGTATAATTCAATTTTAGCCCTAGTAAGTGAGAATTGCAGCACAGGGTTGACTACTCAAGCAGTGGCCTGACCGCTCGAGCAGAGTGGTGGCAAAGAGTTCTCAGGCATGGGACCGCTTGAGCGGTGGGGCTTCGCTCGAGCAGACTGTTGCAGACCTGATGTTTTTAAAACGAGCTTGGACCCTCTTTTTCCTCATTCTCTCCTTATGTCTCTCTCTAAAGCATGGGTGAGTGTTAGGGTTTAGATTTAAGAGATATTAAGGGCTTGTTTGGCTTCTTGGGGAGGGTTTCTTTGCTTCCCTCTCGGTGATTCGACCGTTGAAGGCTCGATCCTAGCTTTGGAGACGTTGTTCTCACTACGTGGTTAGAGATCGTTGTGATTGGAACTCGTGTGAAGCCTTCTCTCATGAATCTTGCTTCCAAAAGGTAGGATTCAAGACTTTCTTTGATTCTTTAAGTGATGTGTTGTATTTTCTAGTTTATAAACTTAAAGACATGAAGTTTATGAATTTTTTTGAAACCCTAAAGTTGAGTTCGGTGATAATGAGGATTAAACCTTGGATTTGTGAAGGATTTATCTTTAATCCATCTTAATATTGTCCTATCTTGTGTTTGGAGTGAGAAATGAGAACCTGGGGTTTGTGTTTGGGGTTAAACCATGGAAATAAAATTGGGGCTTTTGGATTTGAAGGTGTTGTATGATGAAATTGATATGATTGATTGTTTAATTGAAGGTTGTTATTACCTATTGCGATTTAACTCCATGAAATTATGTAATGTATATTAATGTCAAGCTAACGGGTTGCATAAAATTAATGAATTTGTGAACTTGAAATCATATTGTGATTAATTCGGTATTGAGTTGAGAATAATGGAAATGTGGATAATGAAATTGTATAGTGAAATGGATTGGTGAGAGGAACCTTTTGGGCTGGACTCATGTATTAGTGAGTGTGTTGTATTATGATATGTTCAAACGGATCGATTTTCGAATTATCTAAGGTTGGGAACAAGTTGCTCCTCGGTAAAATTTCGAAAAACTGTACAGATTGGGTTCTCTACCCACCGGCTAGCAACCGGGAAAGGACGTAATCAGGTTCTCTGCCCGCCGGCTGATGACCGAAAAAGGACGTAGTTGGGTTCTCTGCCCACCGACTAGTAACCGGGAATAGACGTTAGTCGTGTCGGGGTATAGAACGTACCGTTACCTCATGGGGCCCGTGTGGCTGGATTGAGGGTAATGCTACATGGGTTTATATGCTCGTCCAACGTCGGTGCCTACAAATTGAGTTATGATTTGATGAAACACGAAATGAGTTAGTAAAGCACATTTATATAGGTGTAAGTAACAATGAACTCGGATCTGCGACACCTCAATTTGGTACTATGACAAAATGACAAAATGGTTTGGGTTAGTATAAAGTAGTAAGACTAATAAATTAATGGTAAATGATGACTATGTTGGGAATGTATACTGAAAAGTCATGCTTTTTATATATTTTATTCTAGATCCTTGGCATATTAATGAGAAATATTTGAGATGATTTTGCATTCGTGGTTTCATATTTATATTTGTGATGAATGAATGCATAGTCTATATATTATGTCTAGTATTTGACTCGGTGCGTGCTGTACGGAAGATCGGGTCAAAGGTTCTGACAGATTATACAGGTAGGCTCACAATCGCAATGGACCCAGACATTCCATTGGTACGATTATAATACATCATTATAGTAGCTGGTCTTAGCTAGGTCGAACGGATTGAATTCAGGTTTTGAGAATTCGATGTTCGAGCTTGATGTGTTAGTACACTTGGAGTGTATTGAGAGGGATCAACGGGATGATCGATTCTATACTGACTATATGAATTTGATCCACATCCCATATTATCATGTATAGCACGTTAGCAAGCGATGGCTTAGCCTTGCCAACCTTCTTTGCATTTTTCTGTTGCTACCCTTTCTTCTTCTTCTTACCACCTCTTGGCCTAAAAGTAGAAGCCTTTTTAGCAACAAATGCATTGGTTGGCTTGCGGATAACACCTTTCGCTGCCTGTAGTTCTTTTAACAATTCTACCAGAGAAAAATCAAGTTTGTTCATAGTATAGTTTAGGTAGAATTGTTGAAACGAATCAGGCAGTGACTAGAGCATGATATCGATTTGGAATTTTGCATCAATTTCTACTCTAAAGACCTCCAGCTCGTTAAGAAGGCTGATCATCTTCAAAACGTGGTCCCTAACAGGTGTACCCTCAGTCATGGTTATGTTCATGAGAGCCCTCATGGTCACTTGCCTTGTTGTCCGACCTTGATCACCAAATATTTCTGTAAGGTTCAACATGATCTCAGCTGCAGAAGCCATAGACTGATGCTGGCTTTGCAGAACATCAGACATAGATACCAGGATGTAACAGCTAGCCACCCGATCAGCCTTCACCCACTTCTCATAATCTTGGATCTCCTATTCGGTGGATCCACTATGAGGAATGGGAGGGCAGGGGTCATGCAACACAAACCTATAGTCGTCAGAAGTCAAAACAATATCAAGGTTCCGTTTTCATGTGTTAAAGTTTGGTCCAGTTAGTTTATGTTTCTTGAGAATTGCCGCAAGTGGATTGAATGTTCCCATTATTAAATCTTGAGAAACAAAAGAGAAATGTTTTTAATTCTTTTATCAAATTAGGGTCCCTCAACCTTTTAATTTAAAAAAAATTATTAGCAGCTCAAATCATTCGTGATTAAGCAGGTCACGTTGTGTGGACATCTACTAATCAACACCCGTCCGGACAGATATGCCGGTCTATTAATTTATTGTCGGAACCAAATATCATAATAAAAAATCACTGGCCTAGAGTCACATTAATTGATAGGCCACATTGTGTGGATGTCTAACAATTAACAGACAAAGAACTACTATGTTTTCTATTCCTTAATATAAGACATTCTATGTAAATTAAATAGCCAATAAATTTGGGTCCCCACAAATAAAAACAGTGACTCTTTAGAGAGGATATTTTTATTCACGGGTTAAGTCTATAACCATTACCCTTAATTTGAAAATACCGTGTCAAAATCCTGGACCCGGTGTGCGCGAGCCCTACTTCGCACTATTTTCAAATTTACTTCTTTCAAAAATTCGAACCGGAGATACCATGATTATAGCCCTTCCTTAGGGAGACTGAAAGTCGAAATCGGCGCGCGAGTTATAATTACTTCTCCTACGGACGTGTAATAGAGACCGTAGAATTTATCTGTGACTAAACCCTTCTCCCACTGAATAATTTACAAATCGAGGATTTTATTTATTTATTTTAAACGATTAAACATAATTTAATTTTCGATTAAAATAAATTCAATTTTAATCAATTAAAATATTTCTTGTTTAATCTTAATAAAATAAACAAAAAAATTTCTTATTTAATTTTGTGAAAGAAATTAATTACTCGGACTTTAATTAAAAAATCTTAATTAATTTTTAACATAAAAATTAAATAAATAATTATCTATTTATTTTCTCGTTTTAAAAAAGTGCTAGGATTATTTATTTTATAAATTCATTTTTTCTAATATACTTTCGTTAATTAAAAATATACATAAAAGAAAATTTATAACAAAATAAAATCCAACCACGCAATAAAATAAAATGAATAAATAATTAAATAGCGACAAAATAAATATAAATTAACTTGTTATGATCCGAATCCTTCATTTAATTTTTTAATCCGACGGTCTCGGGTTAAAGATTAAACAGTTAAGGTTTTGAAACCCTAAATGAGCCATCAAAGACTCGACCTTCTTTCTCAGCCCCCGGACCACCGTTGGATCGCCGGAAAAAATCTGAAAAAGATGCCCAAACAGCCCCTTTCACTGCCAAAAATTCTGCTGTGTACCAGCTTTGAGCGACCAACTTCCAGCAGCTGTTTGACGCGTCTCCTGGACCCGAAAGTGTCCCAAACATTTATTGGAACTTGCTAACATCTCGAACCAGATCCCTACAAAAACATCGCCTCAAAATTTGAAGCAGAAGTGCCCTAAAAAAATCCTCAAAAATTGCATCACTGTACAGGCTGGATTCTGCAACACCTTCTTTGAAATTTTTTTTTGACCCCTTCCCGTCATCGCCTTGCCGCCATCGAACCACCGTTTGAAAGCTAACGGATTGAACTTAATTTTAGCAAAAAAATCACTTTGAAAAAAATACCCGAAAGCCTCGAGAACTGCTTCCGAATGCAGCAACAGTGCGTTGTCCGCACAGGTAGCCGCTGCTCATTCTTGCTTTTCTTTCCCGTTTTCGATCTCCATTTTGTGATTCGATTTACAAGATGAATTCAAAATAATAAATCAAATGAAATATAAATTACATCGCATAACTTATGTCTCCACTCGCGAGACTTACATTCAACCTAATCTCGATTTAAAAACCATCGAGATATGCGGTCAACAAACGATATAAATAAACCATACATTCAATCGATTAATAAACCGGATCATAACGACGTATACTGCAAAACAAGGTTAGGAGACGTATTTTTCATGAAAAATGCAGCCTTGCTCCGATACCATAATACTGCTTGCGAATTAAATTATGTTATCCGCAAGCCAACGTGCTATTTTTGTCAGAAACTAGAACACTGGAAGAGGGACTGTCTTAACCGCAAGAACAAGCTAGCTGCAGGTATTTCTTTTTCTCTAGTAGTTGAATCATGTTTAGTGGTTGTATCTATGGAAACCTGGTGTGTAGATTCGGGAGCCACTAATCATGTCTACAATTCTTTATAGGGGTTCCAGGTAACCAGGCAGCTTAGAGAGCTCGAGGTCTACATTTAGATGGGAAATAACTCCTAGGTGTCTTCTGTTGCAGTGGGAGAAGTAATTCTTTATTTTAGAAACAATAAGTATTTAATTTTGAAGAACATTTTATATGTACCCCAAATCAGGCAGAACTTAGTTTCGGTTCCCTGTTTAGGGAATGATGCATATTGTGTTTTTTTAAATAAGTTTTCATGCAGTATTATGGTTGAAAACAATTTATCTGTCGTGGTACATTGGAAAATGCTCTTTATATTTCACACCATGTTATTTCTACTAATAAAAATAATGAGGTGAATAATGTACATGTTTTACCACTTAAAAGGAAAGTTTTCTCCTTAAACCAAACACTACTTTGGCATCTTTGTTTAGGTCATGTTAATCTAAAAAGGATACAAAGACTGGTTGAAAATAGACCTTTAGGTTCATTGAAAGTAGAGGCACTTTCAGTCTACGAATCCTGTTTAGAAGGTAAGACGACAAAGAGGCCGTTTACGGCCAAGGAACTTAGAGCCAAAGAAGTGTTAAGATTTGTTCACTCTGATTTATGTGGTCCCATGAACATCTAGGAAAGAAGTGGGTATGAGTATTTCGTCACTTTTATTGATGATTACTCTAGGTATAGATACGTTTACCTACTTCACCGCAAATCTGAAATCTTTGAAAAATTCAAAGTATTTAAGGCGGAAGCGGAGAAGTAGACAGGTAAAAGTATCAAAACTCTATGATTTGATCGTGGAGGTGACTACCTCTCTGGAAAATTCAGGAACTACTTATCAAAATATGGGATAACATCCCAGTTATCTGTACCAGGTATGCCTCAGCAGAATGGTGTAGCAGAAAGGAGGAATAAGTCCCTTAAGGAGATGGTGAGGTGTATAATGTGTTATTCAGATTTACCACAATCGTTTTGTGGGTATGAATTAGAAACGGCGGCATATATTCTTAATTCGGTGCCTACTAAGGCAGTTCCCAGAACCCCTTTGGAGTTATGGACTGGACGTAAGCCAAATCTTAAACACTTCTGGATATAGGGTTGCCCAGCACACGTGTTGGTGGGAGATGCAAGTATGGTGGAACCAAAGATAGATGTTTGTTTCTTTATAGGATACCTTAAAGGAACTAAAGGTGGTTTATTTTATGATCTTAAGAGTCAAAAGTTATTTGTTAGCACAAATTTTAGATTCTTGGAAGAGAATTATGCAATAAATCACAAACCCCGGTCACAACTTGTACTTGAAGAGGCGAGGAAAGAAAATTTGGTACAAATGGGAAGCATACCTAATGAACAGAATGAGATACCACCTATCGTGAGTACACAGCAGGAGCTTTGTCGTAGTGGGAGGGTTGTTCGACAACCCGAGAGGTTCATGTTCTTGGGAGAGTCTTACGATAAGATCTCGGAAGAACATGATACTGAACCCAAAAACTATAATGAAACACTGCAAGATAAGGATGCAAAATTATGGCAAAAGGCTATGGAATCTAAGATAGAGTCTATGTACTCTAATCAGAACTGGGAGCTTATGGATCTATTAGATGGGATAAAATTCATCGGGTGCAAATGGATTTTCAAGAAAAAGAGAGGAGTGGATGGGAAGGTAGAAACCTTCAAAGCTAGGCTTGTTGCGAAGGGGTTTACTCAGAA
>JAOTRH010150400.1:0-13317 GCA_034768845.1 Heliamphora exappendiculata | reverse complement strand
GTGTTACATGGTACTTTGAAAGTATTCAATAATTTATTTTACAGTAAAGACATCAATTATTGCATATCGGCATAATTCTACAATTAAAAAGACGTATTTCACGTGTATTAGATACACAAAATACTAGCATTTTGATATAGTAATCCTTATCTATTAAATAATTTTTTTGGTACATGGGTATTATTTATTACACTATGCCCTGTTTGGAATAAATTTAGATAATATTGCTTATTTTTATCTTTTTTTAAGTTTTTATCATCTTTTAACTATTTTTTTTTACTTTTTCGAATCGTCTTAATGAAATAAAGTAAAAACCTAAAAACATTTGGTCTAAAGATAAAAAAAAAAATCACTAAAGATGAAAATAAATAACATAAAATTTAGTTTATTAGCTTATTTTGGCCATTTTTAAACTTTTTTAATATTTTGATAAAAATTATTTACTTTCTCGACGCATCTCGATTAAAAGAGTTGAAGAGCTTAATAAAAAAATCACTAAAAAAAACAGAATAAACAAATAAGTAATTATTCCAAACAGGGCCATTAACAGCATAACCTTATATTAAAATGACACATGTTACATATTAAATTATTGTATTTGATGGTGTCCAGCGTACGATCACCACAAGCAATTCCTAATCCTAGAAAAGATAAACACCTCGTTAGAAAGGGCGCTATAGGGATTCCAGCCTGACCTCTCCGGCAAGCAAGTCAGCTTCCAGATTTTTCTTGGAGGTGAAGTTAGGGAGAATATCTAGAGAAAGAGATGTACCTTTCTATTAGTAGAGTGTTCCTTATAACGATCCTTGACGACTGGCGTCACACATGCCACATGTGATTTGGTTTTAATCGTATAATGATTACTTTGCCCTTACTTGACGCGCCGTGTATAACACTCTCTCGTCCCGACCAGCCAAAGTGAAACTATAGAAATCTTGCTAATCACCTATGACTGGCCAGTTACGAACCTGATCGACATTTGTCTGATCAGAATAGTTGCTATCTTCTTAAGGAATTGCACCGTTGACTGACCGGTTGATCGCGCCTATCCCGTAAGTTTGATATTTCCCAGGATGCCTTTTAAGAGCCCTTAAGCCTCTTCTAGCCAGATCCGAATTCCTATATCCTCATCAATAGCCCCTATTCCTGATTAATATTCCAACTGATCGGGAATACTTGCTTTTAAGAGGATCTAATGACCCGCCAATAGCCCTCTATTCTTGGAACAGTAACGAACCTTCTTGCACCGATTAAGTAATCAATTCCCACACATAGCTGTCAGTAAAGGATTTTGGAGATTCCTAAGGGATAACATGGCGTCGCAACGGTTCCCCAGAAAAAACATTTAAACCTCTCTAGCGTGTACAACGTTACGCGCACCCCCAACCGCTGCCATTTGCATTTTATTTTAAGCCGTAGATTTACACATACGTGGAACAATTTGAGTTGTCCAATCTTTTGAGCACCTATATCGTCCTTTCGAATCACTAATGATGTTCACTTCTGCAAACTAACACCATTTGTGAGGGAAGAAACTAGAAAATCGCAAAGCTCCGTCACCAATTTGTCCTCACTGCTGCTCTAGAACCAATGTCGAGTACCCTTCTCTTCTCTTAATCTCATTCAATTTTTCTTTCAACTATTGTGATTGATCCATCATCTCCCCTCTTTTCTTTTTCTTTTTTCATTTATTTTAAAAACATCATTATATAACTCACTGGTACCTTTGCTGGGGTTAGGGTTCATAGTTGGGTTTTAACTATTTCCTAATCCTTTAAGGGCTCTTAAGGACTTTTGACCGCGTACTAGTGTAAAACTCAAGTTTGGGGGTGGTCGGATCATTTTATCCAGCGATTCTGAGGAAGAAGTTCAATCTTCTTACTTTGAAATCGCTTAGAGCCATTTACACGACCCCCCAAACGCCGAGGAATCATCCTCCACCTCACACATAGTCGTAGTGACAAACTTCGTTTTAGGGGAATCGATCCCTCATAATAGCTGTATCCCTTGCCCTGAGCCGTTGAACTCTATACCATTGCACATTCCGATTTCGTTCTTCTCCCTAATGGACAAAGATGCCTCCATAGTAGCATCTGAAGAAGAGTTGGTGCATAAACGTCCTTGTCGTTCGGCTCTTACTCCCTCATCTCCTCCTCTTCTTGCTCCTCCTCCTCTGAGCGAGACTAAAATTGCTGCATTGAAGGCTGCTTCCTCTGAGCATGCACGTCAAGAGGCCCTCCACCTTCGCCCACATATAATCGTTGGGCATTTTCACATACCTTTTATTGCCGATGGAATTCCATCCACTGTTGAGCCCCAAGATCTAGGTTGCCTTCGACTTCAGTTCCAAATCCCCAGCTGTGTAAACATGAGAGCCCCTGTTTAGGAAAAGAGAGCCTATTTTGATCTCCCTGGCGAAATACACATTTTTGAGGGGGCCCTACAAACGGGCCTTTGACTCCTCTTCCCTCTGCTGGCCAGGGAATTGCTTCATTTATTAGGAGTTGCTCCTAGACAATTAGCGCCCAATGCTTGGAGAATACTTTTTAGATGCACGATACTGTGGCAAGTCACTTTTGACGAACCACGCACCTTGACCCTTCGTGAGCTCTTCTTGTGCTACAAACCCGTGGAATTGTTCTCTGGCTACTGCAGATGCTTTGGGTTGCACGCGGGGGATGCACCTGATATTTATTATTTTTTGTAGAAAAATGTTATTTTCCTTTTTTTAAAAACAAAAGTCCAAGATATCTAATCATCCCTTTTGTAAAATGGAGTCGCCATTTAATTTTTGAGAAAAATTAAGAAAAACAAAAGAAGGTTGCGTGTCTTTTAAAAATATAACCAGAGAAAAAGAAGGCTCGAGGGGCTAAGGTACAAAAATAGAAGGTGTTAGACACTCTTGCCGCCCAACCGTGAGGTTGGCCTCTATTTTGTCAATATTAATTTTTGTTGTAAACTTTTTAAAGGTAACATATACAGAATTGAAAGTTAAAGAGAGCTCAAACAAAAATAATCAACAAAACAAGATCATAACTACGATTCCTAGGATCATACAACTTGGTTATTATTTTTAGATATGCTACATGTATTGTTTGAGTAAAGTAAAGCAAAAAACATACGAGTAAGTGATAAACAAACAAACAAAAGCCTAGGGGTCATGTAACAATGTTTATATCCCAATCATGCTGTAAACATGTTGTACAGAATAAGCAGAAGAGACTTAAACATCATATTTAAGCTACTGGTCATGCGCAAAACTCACAGTCGTGGCAACAACTGTTACGGCTGTGACAAAAACAATCACAAAACAAGCGGTCGTGACAAAAATAGGGTTGCTGCGAAGAACAGAATAAAAAAAGCTCACGACCGTAACAAATAAATATCACGGTTATGGTTTTTTAGGGGCACAAAAAGGGTATATACATCGCACGTGGCCTAAACATGCTTAAATGAATAGGATATGCAAGAGAGGGACCATAACCTATTGGTTTTAGGCTAGATCCATCATCCATCATCATTTATACAAGTAATAACTCTAAATAGAATATACAAGATGACAAATATGAATAATAGAACATTTAAAACATATTTTCATGATACTAGCTTCACAAAACCTCACGACCGTAACAACCGTATATGACGACCATGACAAACATGAAGGAAAATGAGGCGGCTGTCATATTATCATACCCTCAAAACACATAGATATGAAGGTGTACAGAATGGAGACCACGACCTGTTTGGCTTAGGCCAGATCTAGCATTCATTACCTAATAAAAAGATAAACAGAGGTACAAAAAGAAGAAAATGCTAAATAAAGCAATAAAAGAATGTTCAAACTTAAAATAAACAGATAACAGAGAGCTTTAAAAAGGGGTTTTCACGTTTCTAGCCTTAAAACAATGTCACAGTCGTAATAACGGAATGTTGCAGCCGTTAGGACAAAAAGGCATAAATGTACTGGCGCCTATAAAAAGAGCACGACCGTAACTCTGGGTTTAACAAAACATACAATCGTGACATAAGAAGGTCGCAGCTGTCATGTTTCAGAATCTCAAAAATATTTTGATGTGTTCAGTGTGCTTGTGAGCATCGAAATAGGACGTAAATAAATGTAAATACACGAAACAAAAGGCTATGAATATATTACTAGTAATGAAAACTTGAAGAAAATAATTTTTACATTGATATGAATGATAAATAAGAAATAAAACAATAGAAACCTTATCCAAGACACCCTCGGGAAAAAAATATGAGTGTTTAAGAAGAGTTGTGGCGTCCTAAGGTTACATCGTATGAGTATCCACCCCGAATGGCTTATTGGCGGTGACAATATAATACTTCCAAGCCAATATATGTACTCTAAGAACTCCTATGGGGCAAGCAATAACATGAACGAGGCTCGAAAAATATAGAATGGATGGGAGAATATCGAACGGGAGAGTATTTTGATTGAGTTTGGGCCTATAGGTATGCCTTTCTCTCATTCTACTTGGAATCACCGCCTATTTATAGGAAATACGAGCAACAAATACCCTTTCTGGGATGCTGCCACCTGTCCAAAAAGGGGTAACAGTGATGGTTACTACCGTTTTCCTTTTGTACAGTACAGGCCACTACCTTTATGGTAGTGAAAAAGACAGCAGTGACTTTTAAAAGTCGTGGCCTAGAAAAAAAGTGACGACCATGACAAAGAAAGTCACGACTTGATTTAGGATTTTCAAAAAGGTTATGGCCGTGAGAGTAAGGGCACGGCCTGTTCTAGAGTTTTCAAAAAGGTGGCGACCGTGAGGATGGGAATGTCACGGCCTGAAGGTTGTTTAGGGTTTTTGGGTTTTGAGCCATATTGATAATTTTGCTTTCTTGGGAGTATCTTTGAGCATGATTCTGGTATCTTCAACATTGGGGCACATTCGAGATGGGTGCCTAAGATTTGGCTTGGTCCGATTGTGGTGTCTATAGCTACATCAACCTTCAAGCCCATGACAAAACGGGTCTAATTATTGGCCTACTGAAGTCAAACATGGGTTGGAAGAACCGCTACTTCTTCATTTCTAGAGAGGGTTAGGAATTCCAGCCCTGGAAAGATGTTGACGAGTCTACTCCGCGAATTCAAAGAGTTTGGGCTAACCCTCCAAAAGATGGTCAGTGTAACCTACCTTTCTTCCTACTTTCTCTCCCTTTCGTCCACGAGTCCCTACCTTTCTCATCTTCTTAGTATGCATATTTAGGTCGTGCAAGGAGTCTTGATGTCTCTAAAGAAGAGAGAAAAAGGATTACAGCTGCCCAGTTCTACGAGGATAGAAGCTGGTCGACCTTAGTTATTCTTGATAGTCTAAGTGAGTATCTACTCAGCCATAAACCTTCTTTTGCTACCTTAACATTATTTCGTAACAAAGAGGCCGAGGAAGGTTTTAAGAGGAAAGGTGATCTTTCTGGCCTTCATCACATAAGCTCTTTATCTATTGAGGTTATCAATACTTACAACTAACCAGATGGTATTTCTATGTGCAGGAAAGATGAGCCGAGTAGATAAAGAGGTTCAGAAAAAAGTTGAAGGAATTGAAAGAGAAAAGATCTTCCCAAGGCACCGGTAGTTCATCCGAACCACCTCCCAAGAGGCCCAAAGTTTCTATTTCCAAACACAAAGCACTGCCTAAAGACCTTGATGTCTCTACATTCAAAGAGTTTACCCCTGGCATAGTGACAACGAAAACCATCGATGGAACGAACGACAGAGATGCCGACAATAGCTCATCTGACCAGCAAACCGTTTTCGATGATCTTGACAAGATTCCCATAGCTGAACGTCACAAAATGAAAGAGGTCACCACTCCACCCTCAGCTGCCCAAAAGTTAATCTCTACTTCTCCTTTCTTCTCTATCTTCATCGAAGGGGACTCTGGGCTCAAGATGATCACAGAATCCATACCCCCCATCGATAAGGATGCCATAGATGCTCTGTCTGTTAATGCTGTGGCTGATCGATTTCACCAAGAAGCTGTTAAGGCCAGTTCTGTTTGTGGTTACGTATATAGTGTTATGGATTAGCAAAAAAATTTTTTGCTGAGCTCTCTTTTCCTTCTCTCTCTCTGTTCGAACGCGATTGCTCTAGGTCATCACTTCGTTCTGAGAATGCAGAAGTACTTCTCTTCCTTCCAAGCATCTAAGAAAAAGGAAATTTCTGCTGGTTAGAATATTACTCTTATGAAATAGGATAATTCTTGCCTGAAGACCAAGCTTCAAAAAGCGAGAGATCTGATGGACAGGTTAAGTCAAGCAAAGAAAGAAGCCTTTGCTGAAATAGGCATCCAACAGGCCAAATTCGTGACCTCTAGTCAAAGTATGACGCCTTGGTAAAGTCAGTTTTGGCGGAGAAGGCAGCAGCTATGAAGGACTTCAAAAGATCTGAGGAGATGGAGGCATTAGTGACCAGCTGGATCGCAGAGCACGTGAAATCCTTAGAGGTGAGAGCCTAGTTGGTAGAGTAGTACAACAACGGGTTTGAGGCCTTCCGTGCTATAGCGCAGAATGCCTTCCCTGGTCAGGACTTCTCTATGATCAAGGCTGATGAAGATGATGCTTCCCTAATCAGCTCTCTAGTGGAGGATAATACCGGGGAAGAAATCCAGTCTGGTCATGCCGATCCTTAGATGATTGCTCACTCTCTCTCTCTTTCTCTCTCTTATGATAGAAAAACTTTGTTATTATTCTTTAAAACTTGGCGATGATTTCTTAGATGCCCACTTCTAAAACTCAGTTACTATTTTTGGAATTTAGTGATGATTTACTTTGATGATTTTATTTTTTAAGATGGTAAGTACGTATAATTAAGACGTGGTTGTTTGCAAAAACATTGTCTATGATGATATTTGAATGCACACTTGTGACCTACTCAACCCGCTGACCCTTAGGTCTAGGCTTTTAGTGTAAAGAGCTTATCATCTTATGATCAGCTCAGCCTTCTGACCATTGGGTTTAGGCTTCCGTAGTCATTAGCTGATCATCTTGTGATCTGCTTAGCCCTCTGACCCTTAGGTCCAGGCTTCCATGATCGATAGCTGATCATCTTGTGATCTGCTCAGCCCTTTGACCCTTGGGTTCATGCTTTGTGATCAATAGCTGAACATCTTGTGCTCTGCTCAACTTACTTATTATTGAAATGATGATATTCATTCAGAAATGATGTTTACTCGTACAATTCTTATTCAATCAAAAGTTGTTGTTCAACAAAATTTTTGCTATCTCCTAGGGGTAATACCTCTGCAAGTGCTCTGCATTCCATGGATGGGTTAGCTCCTTTCCTTCCATCGTTTGTAGCTTATAAGTTCCTTCACTGCATCTGAGCTTGATCACGTAAGGTCCTTCCTAATTAGCTCTCAGCTTCCCCTCTGAAGGATTCTTGGTGTTCAGCAATACCCTTCTAAGCACCAGATTGCCTGGGCTGAACTTTTTTCTTTCACATGAGAGTTGTAATACTTCCTAGCTCGTTCCTGATACACCAATGTTCTTATACTGCGCTATCCCTGACTTCCTCCAACAAGTCCAATTGTGCCCTGAGCTCTTGGTTATTCATGTTTGGGTCAAAATATTCCACCTTAGCACTAGTCAGCCCGATCTCCACTAGAATTACTGCCTCATGTTCGAAAGTAAGAGTGTATGGAGTTTCTCCTGTTGGTATTCGAACCATGGTTCAATAAGCCCATAACACATTGGGAAGCTCTTCCAACCATAGGCCCTATGAACGATCTAACTTAGTCTTGATGATCTTGAGTAATGTTCTATTTGTAATTTCTACCTTCCCATTGGATTGGAGATGCATGGGAGAGTGTTGCTGTATACTGAGTTCCTCGCAAAAGCCCTTGAACTTGTGATTGTCAAATTGCTTACCGTTGTCAGTGACTAGGGACCTAGGGATTCAATATCGGCACACAATAGTTTTCCATATGAATTGAGTGATGTTTTTCGCGGTTATCTTTGCCAATGGCTCTTCCTCTACCCACTTGGTAAAATAATCGATTGCCACCACCAAGAATTCATTTGTCTCTTTGCCATGGGTAATGGGATTACCAGATCTAGTCCCCTTTGCACGAAGGGCTAGGAGCTCGTCAGCACCGTCATCTTAGTAGGCGGTTGCCTGATCATGTTTGCAAAACATTGACACTTTTCACATTTTCTTACCAACATTTTCGTGTCTGTCAACAAAGTTGGCCACTAATATCCTGCGCAGATAATGTTTCCTGCCAATGACCTAGCACCAACGTGATTTCCACAAACTCCTTCATGGACCTCCCAGAGTACATATTGAGCTTCCTCCTCAGACACACACCGCTGGTAGGGAGTTGAGATTCCCCTTCGGTAAAGTGCTCCATCTAAAATAACGTATTTTTCCGCCCTAAACTTTAGCTTTCTGGCCTCTTTCTTTTCCTCTAGCAGTTCACCCGTTTCGAGGTATCGCATGATCGGCTATACCTAGGGTATGATTCTGACTTCCATGACTCCTCCCTTATTGCACATACTCGTTACACTAGAGTGATCTGCAACTTCTGGAATAACCCCCTTTTTGCCGTGAATGCTTTGAAAGATGCCAGTTGTGCTAATTGGTCAGCCTCTTGGTTGTTTTCCAGTGATACCTGTGAGAGAGTTGCATGTTGTAATTCCCTGAGCAGACTGTCCACTAACTTCTTGTACTCCTTGAGCCAATCTCCCTTGACTTCGTACTCTCTTTTCTTTTGGTTTGCAACAAATTGAGAGTTAATTTTTATCAAGATTCGGCCAGCACTGTATGCTTTCACCACCATGAGCCCCCACAATAAGGTTTCGTACTCGGCTTCATTGTTGGTCATCAAAAAGTTGAGTCAGACTGCATACTTGATTTGGTATCCATACGGGGATGTGAGGATTAAACCAATTCCTCTAACCTTTTTTTGTGCGAACCCATCGATATCGAGCACCCATGTGGCTCATTATCTTCACCTTCTTCTTGGCCAATTCAACTTAACTGAGCATCCCACGTGAATTCGACAATAAAGTCTTCCATGACCTGTCCTTTCATTACTGTCTGTGGTTTGTATTGTATGTTAAATTGGCTCAACTCGATTGCCCACTTCATCAGCCTCCCTAAAGCTTCGGGCTTTTGTAAAACCTTCCAAAGCGGATGATCAGTGAAAAGGACTATGTTGTGTGCCTGGAAGTATGATATGAGCTTCCTAGATGTTACAACAAGGGCAAAAGCTAATTTCTCCATGTTAAGGTACCTTCCCTCTGCTCCTTGGAAAGCTCTACTGGCATAGTATACCGGTCTTTGCAGTCATTAGTCTAATCTGATCAGTGCTGAGCTGACTGCTGTTGCAGACACCTCTAAGTATAAATACAATTTTTCATGGGGGACGGGATTTAAGAGGAGCGGGGGGTTTGGTTAAATACTCATTTAAGTTTAGAAAAGCTTGCTGGCACTCTTCGGACCAGACAAAGCCTTTCTTGAGAATCTTTAGGAATGGTAAGCATTTATCAGTGGCTCTTAACACAAAGCGATTCAGCGTTGCTACTCTCTCGGCTAATCTTTACACATCTTTAACGCTTTCGGGGGGTTTCATGTCTAGAATCGCCTTTATTTTGTCCGAATTAGCTCCTATCCCACGCTGGCTGACCATGAACCTCAGAAACTTTCTCGACGAAAAACTAAACGCACATTTAGCGAAGTTAAGTTTCATGCTGTAATGTTGAAGGATAGAAAATACTTTGGATAAGTCAACCTCATGCTCCTCAGTCTTTTTGCTCTTTACCAATATATCATCAACATAAACCTCCATATTCCTACCGACCTGCCGCTCAAACATTGCATTGACCAATCGTTAGTATGTAGCACCAGCATTCTTGAGCCCAAACGACATTACTCTATAACAAAATAAACCTTAGGGTGTATTGAAAGTTGTCTTCTCCTGATCGAGCACATGCATTAATATCTACTTGTAATTGAAAAATGCGTTCATGAAGCTTAATAGATTGTGACCTGCGGTCGAATCTACGAGAAGATCAATTTCAGGGAGGGGTAACTGTCCTTAGGGCAAGCTTTGTTTAGGTTGGTGAACTCGACACACATTCTCCATTTTTCATTTTTCCTTTGGACCATTACTACGTTGGTTAGTCATTCTGGGTACTTGATTTCTCTAATAAAGCCCGCAGCCTTTAGCTTGGACACTTCCTCCTTGATAGCCTCATTTCATTCCTGAGCAAAAACTCTTTATTTTTGCCTGATCGGTTTGAACTTTGGGTTGACATTCAGGTGGTGGACCATAACGGCAGGGTTAATGCCTGGCATGTCTTCGTGCGACCAGGCAAAGACCTCCTTATGCTTTGATAAGAATTGGTTGAGTTATCGCTTGAGTTCTTTAGGCAGTTGTGCTTCGATTTTTAATGTTCTCGTCTGATCGTAATCATCGATAGGGATATCTTCCAAATCCTCCGCTAGTTCTCCCATGCACATACCCTGCTCATCCCGGGCTTCAATTTCTTCAATGCCCAAGGCTTCTTTGGTGGTGTAATCTCATAATTAAGTAACATAAACACTCACGGGCGAACTTATGATCACCTCGGGAATAGCCGATTCCCTGAATAGTGGGGAATTTAAGCAGTAGGTGATAGGTGGAAGTTACTATGGGGAACTAGTTGAGTGTTGTTTCGTCCAGTATGATGTTATACGCAGATGGGTTGTCAACGACCAGAAATGTTAGGAGTTTTTAGAGTTTTATTCGACCGTCACTTATGGTCACAGGCAATTGAATCGAGCCTATGGGGTAAACCTTATCTCCGGTAAAGAAGACTAAAGGGGAAACCATGGGATAGAGTTGTGTGACGCCCTGAATTTCGAAAATGTCAATATCTGTGAATTTAATTTATTTTATTTTAGAAAGAAAAAAAATACAAATACTAATAAATAATCTTAAAGAAAAATTCATGAACTTCCAATAGAAATACGGTTACAAGTCTTACATTCTTCCAAAACGAAATAACAATTCTAGCATAGAAACAAAAATCTAAAGACAATTATCAAAGTGCACGAGTCTCGGGATCTTGACTCCATTTTCCTCTTGCAGTGACTGCTCTTCTCTGACTTATTCATCTTGATCATCATCCTGAATCGCACCGTCGTCTTCTTATCCTATTGGGTTATCTGGCATTTTAAATGCCATGAGCTACAAAACCCAATAAAAACAGCCCGCACCCTACTATTCTAACAATTACATCATCATACGACAAATACAACATATATCTTAATTATTGAGAAAATACAACAAGTATAACTTATATCTTAATTATTGAGCAAATCAGGCTAGGCATGATATGAACAATAAATAAACTAACATAATCTAAAAGCATGCTATATAATCATGATAATGAAAGATATATAACAAGAGATATCAAGATTTTTTGTTCTCACCGAGAGAACATACCCAGATTGTACTACACTTCCACAAGCGAGTATCTAATACCACGGTACCAATTGTACCCCCATGCGTTATGCCTTCCACCACCCATCCCCGTTATCTATACGCTCCCACCCTACTATTTGTATGCAGCTAAAGACATTAGACCGGTTCTTCAATCGCGTGCGAAAGGTCAAAAAATGTGTAGAACAACACAAGACGGCTTATGACACAATAGACCCTCTCTCGTCACCATACTCTTTAAATTTCTTTTCCCATAAACCCACGATTTGATGAAAAAAAAATACCATGACATGCTTAGTAGATATAAATACACAAGACATAGAATATGATGTTAACACTTGTTACCAAAATCTACGCCTATTCAACACATAGTTGAGCATCACAAATACTTAATTCCATCGACTTTAAACATATAAAATTTAATTTAAACATAAAAATTATGATCCTCGAGGAGTCATAAAGTCACAACCTACATGAAATTATAACTTAGGTAATCATCTAGCTAACAAGTGCATAACAGTAAATGATCGTTTAGCTACTGTAATTCATTCATATAAAATAAACTACAATGAATTAGATTATGATATTTGGTAGCGAACTAATCAAGTATGTTCTGAACACTTTTTCATATTTAAGTATTTTCCCAAAATGTCCAAAAAGCCCATGTTTCATTGTTTTAAAACTTTGTGTCTCATCTGGATCTAATCCACAATTTGGACTAAACAGTCCACTTCGTTGAAAAAAAAGGAAAATGACTTCTAAACTTAAGTATTGATTCTAAAATTTTATATGGTGATAGATACAAATATTAAGAGGTCCTGGAACTTGATCTTGCTCAAAAATCTATTATACATTATTTATTAGAAAAATAATACTACTGAGTGTCCAGATTTGACACTCTTTAGTAAAAACGTTGTATCTTACTCATTGTAAGTAATTTTTGTGTGATTTCAGTGTTATTATTATCCTAACACATATATCTAACTTTTGGTACCAATTTCACTCAAAATGGATCTCTGTACAAAAAAATGGTATTCAAACAAAGTGGCTGGTTTAGAATAACTTTCGGGACCAAATTTGAATTCGAAAATTTAAAAATTTATAGAAAAATAATTTGACTTCAAGAAAAAGTATACATATCAAGGACTCATCCTAGAAGTTTTCGTAAAAAGTTTTGAGGTCCTAGTCAAGTCTAGCTATGTTTAATAAGATGATTATTTTCGGCTCTTTAAAGAGAAAAAAAAACTACTGGACATCAAATATCTTGTCCTTTTTATTCAATATTTTGACATGTAAGATAGGATTTTAGTTGTAGAATGATATAAAAGAAAAATAAAAAAGCAAGGGATCACATTCTTACCTTAGAGTTGTTGGACGAAAGGACAAAGATGTGAGAATGTGGTTCTATCTCCTCAAGTATGGTCTCCGACACTTAGAATTTTTTTCTAAGTGTTATTTCTTTTTTTATCTCCCTCTCTCCCTTTCTTACTTTATATCTTTTGAGAGAGAAAAATACAGACGTGTTTTTGAAAGTGGTCAAGACTTGCATATATATATATATATATATATATATATATATAATAGTGGAAGAGTACATGAATCTTGTGTACCCTAGACTAATGTATGTAGTGTACCTAATGTATCCTGTTAATTATAAATGTATCTAATGTATAATGTATCTTGTCAATTAAATTCTAGGTGTATAATGTATCTTGTAAGTGTATAATGTATATATAATGTATACATTATAATGTATAATGTATCTAATGTAAAATATAATCCTAATATATAATGTATAATGTATAATGTATATAAATTTTAATTCTAATGTATAATGTATCTATACATTAGATAATGTATCTTG
>JAOTRH010150379.1:0-13318 GCA_034768845.1 Heliamphora exappendiculata | reverse complement strand
GGGGGCAATTACGTAAAAGAGATGGACATACTCAAATATAAACACATGGCCTAAAAATCTTTTATGGGTCTGACATAGTCCTTTAAATGTTCCAAATTTTTAGATGAATTTCAAGTGAAGTTAATAATGGAAACATGGCCTAAAATCCTTTCCTGGGTCTGACACAGTCCTTTGAATGGTCCAAATTTTCAGATGAATTTCAAGTGAAGTTAATGATGGTGTTCTCAACTCTGGACTAAAATGAATGAATGATGAGATTATTCAACGATAAATGCATATTTTACAAGAAAATGTAATGAGAGAATATCTATAAATATCCCTCAGAAAAGAAATATAGTCTCAAAAGCTCTCTAAGGGTAAGTCTCCATCTTTTTGTTTTTCAAGTTGCTCTCACTCTCAATTTTTCATTGTCATAGTTGGGTTGTAAAGTAGTAATTTAGGGTTAAAGGAGTAGAGAAAAGAGAGAGAAGAGCAGAGTATAATATTATTATGAGAAAATAATGAGGGCTTAATTATAACCTCTACTCCACATCAATATTTATATAAGAGATATCACGATAATTACAAAATGGTCATAACAGACAAGTAATTATCTAACACTCCCCCAAGCTGGAGCGTAGACGTTGAACATGCCCAACTTGGAAAGAAATCATCGAAAATTAGAATCTGACAACAATTTGGTAAGAATATCATCCAATTGATCCTTGGAGCGAATATAGGGAGTTACGATCTGTTTTGTTAATAATAAATTACGAATAAAGTGACAGTTGGCTTTAATATGCTTAATCCACTAGTAGAAAACTGGATTATTATCAATAAAGATAGTGGCTTGATTATCACAAAACATCTCTATGGGTGTAGCTATTTGGATGCTAAAATCCTAAAGAAGGGAATGAACCCACAACATTTCAGAGGCAGTATGTGCCATAACACGATACTCAGACTCCGCATTGAAACGAGCAACCACATTCTGTTTTTTATTATGCCAAGTGATAAGATTACCACCAACAAAGGTATAATAACCAGATGTAGACCGCCGATCAAGCCGTTTCCAGCCCAATCAGCATCACTAAGGCTAATAACAGATAATGTATTAGATGAACGATATAGAAAGTCACGACTTGGAGCATATTTCAAGTAACGGAGAATACGACAAATAATATCAAAATGGGGTTAACGGGGAGCATGCATAAACTGTGTGATAATCCCAACAGCATATGTGATATTGGAACAAGTAACAGTAAGATAAATTAACTTTTCATCAAGTCGGCGATACCGACTGACATCCAAAAAGAGATCACCCTGTTCAACATCAAGCTTAATAGTGGCCTCCATCGGGGTGTCAAGTGGTCATGTCCTGGGAAGACCTATCTCAAAAAGAAGATCAAGGACATATTTTCGTTGAGAAAGATAAATACCTTGAGAAGAGCAAGCAACGTTAATATCAAGAACATAACGAAGAGTATCCAAATCCTTAGTATGAAAGTTTTGCCTCCGTTTGAGAGTGACAATACCAATTGAGTCATCACCCGAAATGCTGATATCGTCAGCATACACAATCAATATAATAGTACCTGTAGATGAGCCATGATAAATAAAGATAGAGTGATCAGATGTGGAGCGCTGAAAACCATAGGCAAGCATAACAGAACTAAAGTGATCAAACCCTGCACGGAGAGATTGCTTCCATCCATAAAGGGCCTTACGGAGGCAACCCACAAGATGGTCACTACCAGGAACTACATAACCAGATGGCTGTTCTATATACACTTCCTACTGAAGGTCACCATGTGGAAATGCATTCTTAATATCAAGTTGATACAAGGGCCAAGAACGATTAACGTCAATAGACAGGAGAGAATCCGAACATAGTTAAGGCGAGCCATCGGAGAGAAAGTCTCTAGGTATTCAACCCCATATATCTGAATGTAGGCTTTGGCAACCAAACGTGCCTTAAGACGTTCTATAGAACTATCTGGAAGGTACTTCATTGTATAAATCCATCGACAACCCACCGCGTGCTTCGCAGGTGGAAGTGGAGTGATTTCCCAAGTCTGATTCTGATAAAGAGCTCTTATTTCTTCATCTATAGTAGGTTTCCATCCAGACATCGACAAAGCCTGCTTGTAACTTGATGGAATAGAAATAGAGAATAAGGCAGTGGTAAAGGAATGAAGACAAGAGGATAAGCGATCACATGACACAAAATTTGCAATATGGTGCTGTGTACATGTACGTTTACCTCAACACAAAGCAATAGGTAGGTCAATATTATCAGAAGATGAAGTCAATGAGTCAGGAACCTTTGTTGAAGAAGATAAAGTGGCCGTGCCATAAGCGACAATAGGCCTATCTCGAGATTGCTTGTATACCTGCAAAGGAGGGTTAGAGAAGGATGTAGAAGGTACGGAGACCGGTAGAGGAAGAGTGGGAGAAGAGAAGGATTCTCCCTGACGATAATGGATGAGATCAGGAGAGAATTGTTGACCTGAAGGAGAAAAAAAAGGACCAGACTGAAAGAAAGTTACATTAGCACTCGCAAAATAGTAACGAGACTCGGGATGATAACAACGATAACCTTTTTGAGTACCAAAACCCAAGAAAGAGACGTTTTCGAGCTCGATGGGATAACTTATCATGATCGGAATCAAGCACATGTACAAAGGTAGTGCACCCAAAATTACGAGGAATGAGAGAAAAGGTAGGAGAATTAGGGCACAACATGGAAAAGGGAGATTTGTGATTAAAGACAGCATGCGACATGTGATTAATGAGGTAACATGCAGTAAGAACAGCTTCACTCCAAAAATGTTTGGGTACCTGGGCATGAAATAATAAGGTATGAACAACATATAACAAATGATGGTGCTTACGTTTAGCAACGCCGTTTTGTTGAGATGCATATGCACAACTGGTTTGATGAATAATACCACAATCAACACAAAAAGCATTAACAGAAGACTGCATATATTTTAAAGTATTATCAGATCGAAGAATCTTACTATTCTTTCTAAATTGATTAAAATTTTTATTATAAAACGTGGAAAGAGCATAATGTAATTTAGATCGGTGTCTCAACAAAAATAATCAGGTCATGAGTGCAGTCATCAACAAAAATAACAAAATAACAGTATCCATTAGTACTTAGAATACGAGATGGACCCCAAATGTCTGTATAGACGACAAGGGACTCAGACTGACGACCAGTACTACTACGAGGAAAAGAACTACAAAGATGTTTGTCTAACTGACAAGTTTCACAATAAAAAATAGACTCATTCAAACCAAGAATGGCTAACTTAAGTTTAGCCATAGACGAATAGCCTAAACGGAAGTGTCACTGAAGAGGAGAAACCATTGTACTCAAAGCAGATGAAGTGTGAGAATTAGAACTAGGAGCAACATTAAGATAATAGATTCCATTCTTCTCATGCCTCAAACCAATCATCTTTTTGGTCTTGAAAGGCATAAGATGTAGGAAAGAAGATTAATGAGCAATGTAAAGTTTTAGTTAATTGATTGACGAAAAACAAATTAAAAGAAAAATGAGGCACATATAGACTAAAGGGTAAAGTGAAAGGAGACGGATGGAGAACACCTTGACCGTAGACAGGTCGAGAGGAACTATCCGCTAAGACAATATGATGCTCAATAGAAGTCAAATTAGAAAAAAATAGGGATTACTAGACATGAGAATTGGCATAGTCTTAAAAAGCGGCTGTTACTGTTACGTTACGGTTTCGGCGGCCTCCGTTACCTGTTACCCGTTACGACTGATTTTTCGGTATAAAAGAAATTTACAAGTGCAACGGCCATTACATCTTCCGTAACGGCCGTAATGGACCGATACGGCACTGTTATGGTTGTTACGGCATCGTTATGCCTGTTACGGCTTGTGTAATAGGATTTTAGGTTGTGAATTTTCTGATTTCGTTTTTTTATGAACAGATTCCACGTTTTCTATTATTTTCAACCTAAAATTATTCATAGTAGTCCGACAAGCCAAATATTACTTGAGCGTTGCGAGGTTTGCCTCAAATCTCTTCAATTTCACAACAATCGACTAATTTTGCTATTCGTTATTAATTTGACTTTTCAACATGTTCATTCTTCTTCTAGTTTTTATGAGTTCTTTAAGATTCATATTTGCTGAAAGTTAAATAACCTGTTTGATTTAAGATCCATATTTATTGAAGATCTACCGTCTATGAATTCGAATTTTTAAAATGCTCAACAGTAGGTAGAAAATATGATGCTCAAGTATTTTGTTTTTAAAAAAATTGTTCAAGATCCATACTTATTTACAGCCTCCCCCCAAAAAACTAGATCTATACAAATTAAAGTTCAAACAATATAAGTTTTGAAATAATGAATTTAAAATTAAAATTTAATTAACAAATCAAATATTGTGCTTTAATATGTGCAATACTTTATAGTTATTAAAAATTTAGTGACATTTTAGTTGTGCACTATGAATTTATAATACACACATTCATTAATTACTACAAAAAAATATTTAAACTGTTAATTTTAATTAGATTATATAGTAAAAAAATTAAGACATGTGTTGAATCATGTTTAGAAAGTAAACAAAATCCATCAAAAATTATGTTAAACTCCAATAAATATATTTATGAAATAAAAAGATGTAAATCAGTTATTTCTTATTGAGTTGTGCAAAAAATAAAAAAATTTCCGGTTCCGGGTACCGCTACCGTTATGTTACGACTGTTACACCCTGAAACTGCGTCACCGCTACCGTTACCGTTACGCTGACTGCTACAGTTATTTAAACTATGAGAGCTGGTACTAGAGTTGAGAATCCAAGATGGAGGTGTAATGGAAGCACATGTAATATTACCTGAATTGGCTGACGTGGCAGTGGAAGATGAAGGCAGGACAATGCGCAATGTTTGAACGAACTCACTAAGTGTAGCAGTAAGGGCATCATTAGAACCAGAAGAAAGCACCTGGTTAGAGGGCCCGGAAGACAACTGAGATGAGGTCGTAGAGGAGCTATTAGTGACTTGATAGACATAATTTGGTTTACCATAATTGGCCCAACAATGAGGCTCAGTATGATTAATACCATTACAGAAGTCACATTTCTTATCTCCACAGGAGCTACCACAACCACCACCGCGAGATACACCACGAGAGCCTCGATCCACACAACCACCACGACTATGTCCTTAGAAATTATCACAGCCACCACTTTTGGTAGCTAATGCAGAGGATTCGAAAACAAAAGGACTAGATGTAGCCGATGAGTGACCCAAGGAAGAACGCAATAAGCATAGGCATTAGCTGCAGTAGGCAAGTTCTCCCTAGCAAGGATCTGATCTTTAAAATCACGAAGATCAGGATCCAACCCAGATAGTAAAGAGACGATCATGAAGTCCTCCTAATGCCGCTTTTGTTGTAGGACATCAGTAGTGAAGGGACGATATTGTAACAATTGATCCAATTAACTCTTAAGCTAACTATAGTAATTAGATAGAGGTTTTTTAGATTGCTTGAGTGTGGAGATCTGCTCATATAGCTTATATACCCGTGAAACATTACTCAGGTTCGAAAATGAATCAGCAAGGGAGTCCCAAATTTATTTGGAAGTATTACAAAATTCCACTGTTATAGCGATATGGGGTTTCAAACTGTGCCACAACCATTCCATAATATTAGAATCGTTAGTCACGTAGAGAAATTGGGATCATGGTTGGTCGGAGGAGGATCCATGATGTATGTTAATCGTTGCTTGACTTTGAGAAAAATTTTAAATACATGCGTCTAGGCTAAATAATTAATACCATTTAGCCGTTTAGAGGTCACACATCTAGGAAAATCATTATCTTTAAGATTGATAGGTTTGGGATCAGCCATAGCAAAGTACACTGAGGCAACACAAACAAGAACCAATAACCAGATGTGATATAGATGGAAGCAATAGACCAATGAAGAACACACCGATAGTAGGCAGGCACTAAACAGTGACCTTAGTGCAAGAACAATCCAGAACAAACCAAAGAAGAACAAAGAACTCAACAGCCGCAACAAAAAGGGGGTCGAAACCCTAAAAGTCGACGAAGCCAAGTACAAACATGATTGAAACCAGCGATTCACTTCGAATCCGAAGAAATAAGTCCCAAATCAAGTTCATGAGCACTGAAAAAGGCATCTGAGTTGAAAACAGAGCGCGTCGCGACCAAAAATAGCCAAGTCAGCGCCTAAGGTTTGTGCCACCGACACTATGGAATTCGAATCCTCGTCAATGGAGGTTGAATCAAACAATGGATGTCCAAAGATAGGTATGGATGATTTCGGTACCCCTTGAAGAGATTTGAGCAACTAAAAAACATATCCGGAGCTGCAATCAACGAATCGCGATCTAGGGTTTGAAATTTTTGAAAATCGTTTAATAATTCGAAAAACCCTTTAGATGACTTCAAAAAACTTCACAAAAATACCATAAATCTCAAATGATGTCGTTTTGTCAATCGGAGAAGACGACAACAATATTGGTCCATACAAATGATGACGTTATGCTGATGTCATCCGTACGAGGTTGACGTCAGCCCTTCTAGTTTACCCTGAATCAAGTCTTAGATGTTCCCAGCATGTTCTAGAGTGAGATCAGAAAGCTCTGATACCAAGTTGAGTTGTAAAGTAGCAATTTAGGGTTAAAGGAGAATAGAAAAGAGAGAGAAGAGCAAAGTAGAATAATATTATGAGAAACTAATAAGGCTTACTTATAACATTTACGCCGCATCAATATTTATATAAGAGACATCACGATAATTACAAAACGGTTATAACAGACATAAGTAATTATCTAAGAGTCATAAACATCAATTTGGTAGCCGAGTGTGCATTGCATAGATGCTTAGTGTACGAGTCCATGGTTCATTTTCTGTAAAAATTTTAGCAACTTAAAATCACATTCCTTTACTTATTCAAGGTACAAGATTCACAGTTCCAAATTAAATTTCTCAAACCTTTTTTTAATTAACAGTGATTTTACCCCTAACTTAATTGACATTGTCCTCAATGGCATATAAAGAGAAAGAACAGAAGAACGGCAGAGACATAAAATAAGGGAGACGATCACCTCGGTTACAGAAAATACAATAAAGGATAAAAAGAACATTGCCCTCCAACTAAGAGCCGTGTGTACCTACAACTTGTTAACAACCAAGAGACAACTCAATTATTATTATTATTATTTTTATTATTATGAAAAAAAAAGCTGGGTTTCCTCCCAGAAAAGCTAAGTTTAACGTCTTTAGCTAGATGTACCGTAACCTCAACCTTCTCTCGCTGCTGAAGGAGTATCATCTGGTCCTAATAATGTGGACTACACTGTAGCCGATGGTGGCTGCCACACATTGCTCAGTGGTGAGCCGCAAGTGAGAAGAGGTGGTGTATAAGACAGAGGGTGCGGTGGCTCACATCCAACATTCCAATGAGGAATGTCCCTGTGAGGTGTGACTATGGGTTTATCGATGTGCATGTTGGATTGAGTTGCACTTGCTCATATAGGTTCCCTAGATGGGCGATGGAGAGGTGTTTTAGCCGTTAACGTCTCAATCGTGTTGACTGCAAAACAATCTTCCTCCTTCAGAGGCTGTTGGTAGTTGCTAAAAACATTCAGCTTCATGGTGTGTTCTCGAAGGATATATCCATTACCCCTGTCCTACAATTAATGCAAGCATTAGTCGTAGCAAAAAAGGGTCGACCCAAGAGGACAAGAATTTTCTTTTTGGATTATTGACCGGCTCCATATCAAGGACGACAAAGTCGGCTGGGAACAAGAACTTATCAACCTTGACAATGACATCCTCTATTATGCCCCGTGGAACCTTAACAGATCTATCGACCAGTTGAAGGGTGATTGGCATGGGCTTCAACTCTCTCAGACCAAGCTGTCCATAAACTGAGTAGGGGAGTATATTGACACTAGCCTCCAGATCAAGGAGTGCTCTATTGATTGAATAATCTCCGATGACGCACAAGATAATAGGAATACCAGGATCCTTGAGCTTAGGAGGAGTGTTGCTTGTCAGAATGGAGCTCATCTACTCAGTAAGAAGGACTTTCTTAGCCACATGCACCCTATTTTTGCGCTTTTGGCTGCAAAGGTCCTTAAGAAACTTGGCATATGACGGGGCTTTCTTTATAGCATCCAGAAGAGTGAGGTTGATTTTTACTTGCTTAAACACCTCCATAATGTTTTCCATGGTTGCTCCTTTCTTGGCAAAAAGGGAAGGTGATTGAAGACATGATGGGAATGATGCTTTTGGCAAGAATGGGGGTGGAGTAGGGTCTGAGGAGAAAAGGAATGAGAATCCTCTTTTGACAATTGAAGTTTTTTGACTCCAAAGCCCTTGGAGTTTGTGAGAGATTGCTCTAAAGTGCCTGTGGAATTCTCAGGCCTAGTATCAAGCACCCGCTCATTCCTTAGGGTCATAATTGCAGACATTTGCTCATGGTCGGTACCATTAGCTTGTCGATTCTCAGCTACATATTGACCCTAGGATTACTCACTGGCTAACTAGGTTGTTTGCCCTCCTCTCGTCTACTAAGTGCGTGTGCTAGTTGTCCGACTTGGGCCTCCAACTTTGCAATAGATTGGGTGTGAGAATGAAGGAGTTGGGTATTAGCCTCGAGTCCTTGCAAGGCTTGCAATACCCTCTCCTCAAAGGCTAAATTTTGTGGAGGGGTTGGAGGGGCTAGTTGTGGGACGGAGGGGGGGTTGAAAGCATTAGGATATGCTGGTATGGGCGGTTGAGGCGGCGGATTACCCGAATTGGGTTGCTGTTGCCACGAGAAATTGGGATGGTTTCTCCATCCCGGGTTATACGTGTTTGAGAAAGGGTCATTACCCGATCGGGAGAAACCTTGTGCAGCGGTCGCTTGTTCCTACATGAACTCTGGGTAATGGGTAGCAGCCGGATAGCCTGTGACAAAGTGGGCCGGACTAGCACACAAAAAACAAGGGTCCTGGTAGGGCATGGGATGGGACAGGTAGCGAGGGATTGTGACCACCCGATAAGAGTGGGTCCAATTTTTTGGTCAGTGCTGCCACTTGATTTGTCAGATCTTAAGGTTGGATAACCTTATACATGCCTCGTGGTTTCTGTGTGGATGAGGCAATCGATCTGTCAGTGTAAGACGCAAAGGCGTGTTGCTGTGAGTTTTCACTCAAGTTTTCAAAAAGTGTCCACGCTTCGGTCTTTCTTTTAAGCATAAAGGCCTACTGCAAGAGGCATCTACAATTTGATGGTGATGAGTGGTTAAACCGTCAGAGAAAAATTGTACTAGTTGCCACTTGGGTACTTGATGGTGGGGGCACTGCTAATGAGGTCCTTTAGACATTCCCAGGTCTTGTGAAATTTCTCACCATCGAGTTGGGTGAAACATGTGATGGCTCGCCTGATTTGGTTGGTTTTACCTATTGGGAAGTACTTTATGAGGAATTCCTGTTGCATCTGTGCTGAGGTTGTGATTGTGTTTACTTTCAAGGAGTTGAGCTAATACTTGGCTTTGTCTTTTAGGGAGAAGGAAAACAATTTTAGTTTCAGGGCATCATTTGGGATATTGTTGATTTTCACTGTTGAACAAATTTTCAAGAATTCGCCAATGTGTTAACTGTTTATAAGGGTCCTCATTATTAAGTTTGAAGTAGGATGGAAGTATCTGAATAACACTAAACTTAATTTCATAATATGCCGCCCCAACATTGGGGAGCTGAATGCAAGACGGCGACACGTATGCCGATGGAGTAAAATACTCCTTAAGTTACCTATCCTTTTGGTTGGCTTGATTGGCTGTTGCCATTGGAGCGAGATGTGTGTGGCTGGGTGGGTTCGGGGAGGTAAGGGAAGAGAAAGATTGTAGGGCTGCTTGGTTATGTCTAAAGGTTCGCTTGATCTCGGGATCAAATGGTGCTAGCTAAGTGTGATGTGACCGACTAGGCTTTCATTTAACCCTAGGACGAAGAAGTCCAGCCGCTCATGTTGCAGCTGTAATCTATGCAAACTTCAAGAAGAATCAAATCCCAGACTCTGTTCCTGCCTTCTCGTCATTTCTCGAGCCCTAGCTATCGCCTTCTTGTGCCTCCTTGAACTTTAGAATCAAGCTTCTCAAATTTTTCCCCAAAGCTACCCTTTTATAATGAAGCTGCGCCCTGGGGTTTTAAATTATTGCGCTGCTGATATACGTTCCCCATTCGGACACCTGTCTGGGCGGAATAATTATGTGTAAAATTGTCCGGACATTCGTCCAGACGAAATGTTTTTGGCTAAGAACGTCCGGACGACAAATTTTCTGTCTCAACTCGTCCGGACGCTCCAATTCCGTCTAGACGCAAATGTCCCAATTGTCCCCTTTTGGTGCTTTACTCCACTTTTTGATCCGTTTTAGTCCGTTTCTCCACCTTCTTGCCTCTTCTGATGGTAACACTAAAATACTAATAAAACACATTAGTCAACATAAATTCGAGGTTTAGCTAATGTAATTCGTAAGATATAATCGGCGCTTTTACGCACCGATCAATGGGGTTGGTGGGTTGAGAGGGAGGGAGGGAGGGAAGAAATGGAAATGAAGCTAATAGCAAAAGTCGTACTGATAAAAGCATATAGATATTGTCTCCTTCATTAGGAATATGCTTAAGGCAATTTAGTCTAATATGGTTTTGAAATTGTGGGGACCCAGGGGAATCGGTTGTGGGTATTTGGCCAATAAATTTGAACATTTAACATACTTTAATGCTTAGGTCATCAATTTCCATCCATTCTCTTAACGGTGATCAAACGGAGGGGAGCATTTGAGCCACACAACAGTAGTAGAAGGGAGTGTAATCTTGTTTCAGTAAACATAGGGGAGGTCGCTGAAATATTTGGAACCGTCAGGGGAGGTCAGCGTAATTCACCCTAAAATCCATTATTAGTCTAATTTTTATTGTACTTCTTTATGAGCCTAATTTTTATAGTACCCTTTTATGCTTCATAATTTAGAAAGTCGAATCGAAGTGTACATAAAAATTAAGTTCCTTGCACACCATTTGGGTTCTAGTATATGCTTTTGAAAATGGATGGAGATATATAGATTTGAGTTTATTCTGATCATCGCATTATATTGTGTATCTGATCATTCACGTCCTAACCATGGATGGAGATATATAGATTTGACTTCATTCTGGTCATCGCATTGTATTGTATATATGATCATTCACGTCCTAGCCAAAACTTCTTAAGAATCCTTTTGATCACCCTACCTTCTATGGATGAAAGATTTTCAGGTCAGAGAAACAACTAGCTCTTGGTTGATGCATGCGGTGTTTTTATTTTTTCACATTCTATTTTGACATTCTGCATTTAAAACGTTTATGTAATTCAAAGTTTTCCACTTCTCTTCGTACCTGGAATCTTCACATCTGGCAAAAGCTGGGGTTTCAGTTATTCGTTCTCAGATTAATAGGAAGGAAGCTGAATCAGAATGATTCAGAACTTTTCTTCTATGATTGACCGGTATAAACATCACAACTCTGAAATGGTTCATATACTATCATACATCATACTGTTAAGTTAAGGGTATTATTGTATTTTTAGTGTTTTGTTGATCGTATTATAAATAACAAGGAATATGGTGGAAACCCTAAGTTTTGTGCTCTCATTCATTGTTCTTCTCATTCTCTCTCTTCCTCCTTTTTTCTCCCACACTTTTCAATAATTCTAACATGGTATCAGAGCCCGATCCTATGTAAACTTCTTCATTTTTTCGTTTTTTGTTTCCTCACAATCGTCTGATTTAGAAAAAATAAAAAAACTTCCATGATGATCGTCTGGGCCCCAAAACTTGATTTGTGATTTTTTCCAATTTTTCCCGTAATTGTTTCATGTTTTCCCCAATTTTTTCCATTTTCGGCGCCGCTAGGGTTCGTTCTTGCAAATCGCGATTGCGCCGTCGTTTTCCTTCAATTGATAGTCTGTTCCTCCTTTATGGGTGCCGACTAGGAGTTTCTGAGGGTCGAGAATCAACCTTAGTTGATGTTCAGAGTTGATTTCAAGCTCGAATTGGATGGTTTTGTTAACGTCGTGACTGTTTTCGCGTGTTTTTCGCGGCTGTCTTTCCTTCCCTACTTTGTTTCAATCGATTTCAGATGATTTCGGTTCTGTGAGGGTTCACCAATATTGATTCAAGTTTTTGGATGTTTGATTCAAGTTTCTAGCCGTATCGTAGGCTCTTTTTGTTTGGCTTTGCTGCGATTGGTATGATATTCTGAATCTTATTGATACTCTGCTGGGTTAAGTATACTTGATTTGCATCTGTTTCAGTCCATTACTCCCACCCGTTTCGGTCTGCTTGGTTTTAGGTTCCTACCGTCATGTCTGATACAGAAAAGCATTCTGGTAGTCATGAAGACACTGGATTGACTATTTCAGGGACTTCTACTGATAATCCGTCCCTTCAGACTAGTCCTGTCAAGCTGGATGGTAGCAATTATTTAATTTGGTCGCGTTCCTGCAGTTTAGCCATCGCCGGTCGCGGTATGTCTGGGTATATCACTGGTGAAACCAAACAGCCCACAGTCATTGGTTCTTCTCGCACATGCTGGATAGAGGAAAATGCCCTTATTATGTCCTGGTTGTTACACTCTATGCAGCCCTCTATTAGTCAAAGTTTCTTATTTCTGGATACTACCCATCAGATTTGGTCCACTACTGCTCAGACTTATTCACAGATTGGCAATGATGCCCAGTTGTATGAGCTGCGGAAGAAACTCCGTGGGTTAGAATAGAGAGACCACTCATTGGCTCAGTATTACGCTGAGTTGACTAGCCTGTGGGGTGAGATTAATTATCATCAGGACTTCCATGCTGTTTGCTCTACTGATGCTGCTGCTTTTCAGAAGATGGTGGAGAAGGAGCGAGTAAATGACTTTCTTGTCGGCCTCTATGTTGATTATGATCCGATCCGTGTTCAGATTTTGGGTCGCGATCCATTTCCCACCTTGCGACAAGCTTATGCCTATGTTTAGCAAGAAGAGAGTCGTCGTCATGTTATAGTTCTTATTTCTGGTCAGGAACGTTCTGTGTTGACTGTCACATTTCTTCATCGCACTGGCTAGCCTAGTCATATTAAGTTTGGGGAGAAGAATAGCTCTGTCGCCTGTGATCAGCTGCATTGTGACCATTATGATAAATCTCGTCATACTATTGATCGTTGTTGGAAGTTACATGGTTGTCCTACTTCAGGACGTGGCGGTGGACGCGGTGGTGGGCGTAGTGGACCTGTTCGCTCCCACGCTCATCTCTCTGAG
>JAOTRH010150368.1:0-13318 GCA_034768845.1 Heliamphora exappendiculata | reverse complement strand
TTGGTTTTAGCCTTAAAAGTTGCTAAGTGTGGTTTGAGCACCCTTTGCTATGAGACCCTAGTTTTTGTAAGATGGTTCATTGAATTAGTTAATTAATGTTTCTAAGTGAGAGTATGATAATTTAGAACCCATGGAATCATGTTGAATCATATTTTGTGAATTATAGTTCATGCTTTACATACTTGTACTTTATGCTTTGTGCATGTACCATGAATATTGCCATGCTAAGTTAATACCATGCTATAAATTGTTACACTAAAATCAATGGTACACATTATGAGCATTGTCATTTGCATCTTGGCATGTTGGAGTCCATTTGTGCAAACCGTTGTTGGGATGGACTGTGTTGAGATCATTCTTCTTGGTTCTGAGTCTAGGGTATCCCTGGTTGCCATTTTTGAAAATATTTTGGTTTTTACACCCTGGGTGCGTCCCCGATGTTTGAAATGATTTTGGCTTGTACACCCTGGGTGCGTTTCCGGTGTTACAGAAATGGTTTATGAATATGGTTAGGCACCATGGGTTCGTCGCTATCATTCTGTTTTCGATAGTTTAGATTTTGGGTAATTCGAACAGAGCCTAATTCGGAGGACCTAATCCTACTGCGGTGGAAATTTTGGAGAGAGCCCAATTATGGCGGTCCTAAATCCCACATCTTGGTACTTTGTATAATGTGAATGTTTCTTGAATTCTCTTAGAATTTGGGTTGATGCCAAACGAGCATCCTTATGCTTAAGGTGGGACTGTGGTGTATGATTATTTTGGATGGCCTGGGATAAGGGTGGATGATTATATTGGATGGCTTGGAATAAGGGTGGATGATTATTTCGTCGTTTGCCCCCACGCCGTTGCCATTAAGTAAAACAGCTATGGCATGACGCCCGGCGATGTGGTTACTATTCGCAACGAGGAAAGGATAGGTTTGGTGATCAAAGTCCCATTAAGTCTAATCTAGTGATTCCCGGCGTGGAATTCCTGTAATTATTTGGATGCATTTTGGGTTGGACATCTGCATTTCATACACGACACCTCATATACGCATGCTTATTTACTTGTCTGCTATCCTATCATAATTTTGTCTGTCTCCTTGACTATAAACTGTACTGGGTGTTATATGGTATGTGTTGCAGTAAATTTTGTGCCGTGAGATTAGTTAGAAGGTTAGAGTGTTTTTCTTCTAGGTCTTAGCTCATGGCATTCGTGCCATAGGTAGGGAGGAGTTCTTGGAGGAGGTCAACCCCGAGGGAGAAAAAGAGTTGGAAGAACAAGGCGAATTCCAAGAGTACATGGATCCAGCTGATGCTTTCTGAGGAGTTGAAGCTTCTGCTTTCGTTTTTATATTCAGATTTCTCGTGTTTAGTGTAATTGTTGAAATTTCTTGGTGGAACTGTAATACTTATGTACTTTTGAAAGGTTTAGAATTCACTTATGATGTAATAACTAACGTATGTAAATATGAATGAATGGCTAGAATATCCCTTTATTTATATTTATGTATATCCCGACGTGCCCGGAGGACGAGGCGTCACAGGCCTTGGCCACATCTGAGATGTTGTAGCTTCGTCAATTGCTTAATGAGTTGGGCGATCCTTGTAATGGCCCAACAAAGTTTTGGTGTGATAATAAATCTACAGTGTACATTGCCATGTATCCGGTGTTCCACGAGCGTACTAAACATATCGAGGTGGACTGCTATTTTATTCGACATGGGTATCAGAATGGTGTGATCGTGTTCGGTGCGGTTCGTACTAGAGAGCAGTTGGCAGATATCTTTACTAAGTTTATTCTAGATCCTCGGGTTCTATACATATGTAACAAGCTGGGCATGTTAAATATATATGCACCAGCTTGAGGGGGGTGCTAGCTTTATTATAATTATATTACCTTTATTATTATTATTATTATTATTTTTCGATGTGGTTAGGCACACCATATCTTATTGTGTGGTCTCATTATTTTATAAATAAATTGTTGCGTACCCTATTGGGGTTAATGCTTTCAATCAACCTAATTATGTCTGTTAACAGGGGGTGGAGGAATAACCCTTAAGAATGTCTTCCACAAGACATAAGCGAACCTATAAAATGTCAAATAACACTATCATAATAGAAAAATTAGGGAATATTTAGTCCTACTACCTCCTAAAAAATCAAGTCATATGTTTCTGGTCTCTTTCTAATAGATTGTAAACAAACTAGTATGTTCCAATGTTTCACATGGTAATGTAATGATATGCACACAAAAAATGGAGATAAAGAAAAAGGAAACAACAAAAGAAGAAGAATTGAGGAACCGGTTATGCCATGTTTGGAGTGTTGGATTAGAAGATTGGGTTGGACTAATAGTCTAACAAACGGCAGGAATACGCGAGACTCTAATTTTTTATAATTTTTAATTTTCTTTGGGTATTTTTTGTTTTAAAATTTTAATTTATTATATGCTTTACTATATTAACTCTAATACGTGATAAGTTCGTGATATATTTTTTATTTTTAATATTTTGATTATTTGTCATGTATTAAATACTCGAATGCAACAATCAAATGAATGTACTCATATTTTGGATTTTATTTTTATAAATAATACATTACTAAAACATATATCATAGCCGTACCTGTATCTTACTTTTTAAAAAAAATTTGTACTGTCATATCCGTATCATATATGTATCTCGTATCCGTATCCATGCTTCCTAAAGGATAACTACTCCCATGGAGGGAGGTGAGATACATAATCCAAGTATTACAAGTCCCATGGTATTAAATATAAAATTACCTATTTACACTCAAACATAAACCTCAAGTTAGAAGTACTAACCAATTTTGTCTATGGTTAGACATTATTTGGGTTTGTTTTAGTTTTCGATAATTTTATATCCGAATTTTGAAACTATTGGGCTTCTTTGGTAATGAGTTTATAATGTTCGAATAATTATAACTATTATGTGGTAACTTTAGGTGTATTTAAACTTTTTTTATTTATTATATTTAATCTATTATTTTCATAAATTTTGTCCACTGCAAACAAACATGTTTATCTAGTTAAGCAATTAACTCTTTCATCTTTTCTAAATTTTTTTATTTTTAGTCTAGATTTTTTTACCTTTTTGATTCATCATGAAAAAGCAAATCTAAAGTATATCCATTTTGGCTAGAGTTGAAAAAAGCTCACTAAAGACTAAAAAAAGCCTTAAAGTGGCTTTAAAAGATTTTTTCGTCTTATATGAAACTTTTTTATTGTTTAGTCATTTTTTTTACCTTTTAAAGTTTCGTCACGAAAAAAATCGAAAAAGGTATCATTGCTTGAACTAATATAAAAAAAAATCACTGAAGACGAAAAAAGGCTTAATTAAGATTTTTTCGTGTTATATGAATTTTTTTGGTCATTTTTTACTTTTCTAGTTTCTCGTAACAAAAAAATTTAAAAAATTATCATTGTTTAAACTAACGTAAAAGAATTCACTAAAAACAAAAAAGTCACATAAAAAGGTCTTTAAAATAGCTATTCCAAATAGTACTCACAACTACCGTTGGCTTATGTGTGACGCCTCGTCCTCTGGGCACCTCGGGACATACATAAGTATAGGTAAGAAAAATATTCTATCAATTCATTCATATTTAAATATCATAAATATTACATCATTAAGAGTTTGAAATTGATTAAAAGTACATAACGCTTACAGTTTCACTAGAAAATTTAACAAAAATTACAATACGCCCGTGAAAACTGAACAAAAAGAACAAAAGGTAAAAACCTAATTCTTTAGCTAACATTATCGGGGTCCGCTGGCTCCTGCCACCCACATTGTTAATTTAGATATTGGGTCCGCTGGCTCCTTCCACCCACGTTGTACCATGTGCCATGTCATGTTTATATATATCGTATAATACCCAGTACTATTTAAGGCCAAAGAGACAGACAATTTAACATTTTCAACAGGGTAAGCATATATAAGAACAATTGTGCAAGTGCATGATGCAGATGCAATGGAGATGCCCAACCCAACTTGAATCCAGAAATAAAAATAGGAGTTCCACGTTAGGACTTATTTCTATTACTTGTATGAACTTATTATCATTACTGCTGCCTCAGGGACTTATTGTCAATGCCGTGATGAGACTTTATATTATTGCCACCTCAGGAATTTATTGTCAATGCCGTGATGAGACTTTATAGGGTTACCCACGTTAAAAACTAGGATGCTCGTTTAGTATCAATCCAATATCTAAATTAAAGCTAATGACAAACCCTTGGTGCCTAAACCTCATTTTTATAATAAAAATCTCCAATTTCGTTTCCAAACATAGCAACCAGAGACGCCCTAGACCTATAACCATTGAACAATGATTCCTAACCCAATTTGAAAGGTACGAAGGACTTTGATAACCCAAGATGCAATGCAGGAATGCCCATGAATGTGCAATATGCCTCTTGTGTACAACTAATCATTGCATGGTGTATAAACAGGACATGGCACATGGTACAACTTGCTAAAGCATTAAGTGCAAACATGTGAAGCAAAACCCTAATTTAAGTAACATGGACTTCAACCATTGGTCTGAGTTCATCTCATCAAAAGCATCATTTTCATACTCTAATTACTTACAAAGTTCATATAAGGTTCACACACTTAAGCTTCATAAGGAACACATCATTCAAACACTTAGCCAATTTTAGGTACAAGTTTAATTACTAGTTTTAAAGTTGCGACAGTGTTTCGAAGTAATTAGACGTTGATTTAATTTTTGATATTTTAACACCAATTAGATAGAAATATTTCCTGCAACTTTCATGTTTATCACTAAGACTAGATCCCAAGGCACGGGGGTCAATTATTTTATTTAAGTAGAAACGGTTCAGCAATTTGCAGAGAAATACATAGGAATTGAGTTTTTGTTGGCCACTATTTTTGGGAATCAATTCAAGGGTATGGCACTAATTTTTGGTGGAGTTTTAGTATAAGATATCCCCTACAAGTTTCATGTTTTGTGCGAGGGCGAGTTATTTGGAAAAGTTTTGAGAATTTAGCCAATTGATAAAAATGGTTCAGTCAGCTTAAAAAAGATCTGCAGAGTGTGTTTTTAACGGAGAATGTTTAAAACCTTTGGGTATCATCCGAGGGTATTTTGGGCTGATTTTTGGTCAGTAATTACTTGAATATGTTAGCTACAAAGTTTATGTTTACCACTTTTGTATTTGGCTTCAAAAACGTTAGGTTTTGGTTCTCACACAAATGTGTGACAGAGAGATATGTCAGTCACTAAACATCGACAGCGACTTAGGGAAGAGTTTGGACTCCTCAAAGCTTCATATTTTTGGCTTATTTTTGGTTGACAGAAGGAAAAATGTGTCCTCTATAACTTATATGTTTTGGTCAAAGCTCGGTTCTCACTTTAACTTAGGGTTTTTAGGTCTGCAACTCAGAGTGGTCAGGATCTGACACTCTTCGGCAAAAATAAGATATCTGGAGTTCTACCTACATAAATCACTTCAAACCAATTTTGTATAAAAGATAACTCAAAAATCTAGATCATAACACAAAAAGAACGTTAAGAACATTTTTCTACATTTATTTATGATGATTTAAAGTTGGTGGCAGAAAGTGAACAAGTCCAGAAAATCAAGCTACTTAGGGTTTTGCTTGCTTAGCTTATGTTTTGTTTATTGTAGACATGTTTTCTTTGCATGCATGTTATAAGCTCACATAAACAAAAAGTCCAAAACATATTTAGGCCATAAAACTCAAAGATACACACATGCAAATACATACAAAACGTACTCATACATAAACAGTCCCTAAATCACTCATACGATGCCTTTTTGACTCATTCTTTATTTTATTTTTTTAGGGTTTGTTATAGAGATGGATCGAGGGGTATCTTGGGGGACGATATCAGAAGGTTTAAGGGAGTTTCTTACCTTAGAAAGAGTGTGGGATGGTGGGTGAAGTGCTAGGACTTAGCTTTATGGATCCTCCTTGCTCCTTCTTGGATTCCTCTTCTTCTTTTCCTTGCTTCTTCTTCTTTCTTCTTCCCACACTTAGAGAACTTTTGGAGTTAGATTTTCTGGTCACTCACCCTCTCTCAAGCTCAATAAAAATGAAGGAAAGAAGTGGGAGACAGGGTTTTTTTTATAGAATTTTAAAAGGGTGGATTTAATGATGATTGTGTAAGAAAATTTAAATTTTTCTTAATTATGATTGGTTGCATGGGAGGCTAGCTCTTATTAAGAAATTGTGTAAGAGATATTTTCAGATTTTTGCAGAGGAAAAGTCTGCTAGGGCTGTTTAGGGAAGCTTAAAAGTCAATTTTGCATTATTTTAGGGTTTAAATTGTATTTTGGTACCATTATGTGCAAGAAATTGTATAAAATATTAATTGTGTATCTTTTTGGTATCTTAACCTACTAAAATCTATTATATTAATTAATTTAGTCTTCCCATGATTTATCAAAATTTTTATAGCAATTAATTAAATAGGTGTAAGCTTTTAAGCTAAATTATGTTAGTTTGATTAGAATTAGTTTTTTGACTTATTTATTGTGTAGCGATTTTAAATAATTATTTGTTTATTTTTGTTGACCTATATTATTATATTATTATGTATATTACTTATATAAAAAATCTTGGGTCATAATAATGCTTAATTTATACAATATTTTCTCATTTTTAAGCATAAAAAGGCAAAATAAGTCACTTTTTGGGCACAAAATGAAATGTGGCCGGCCACTAAGGGTATTTTTGTCGTTTTTTGATGTTATTTTATCTTTTATTACTTAATTTTATTTCAATATCTGATTTAGGGTGTCCATGTGTCAAATTTTAAAATTTTAAGACTTTTTGCTGTAGTATGGGCAAAATGGTTATTTTACCCTAATTATGAGAATTTTTTTTATCTAATATTTCATGTTATTTACTTAATTTAGGATGTTAAGAGTTTTCTCTCAGTATTAGGATTTTGCCTCTGACCGTTTGATCTCTTTAGGATTTTCGGATCGAATTAGGGTTTTCGGGCCGAGTTAGAGTTTTCAATCTTTCAGTGACCAAAGATCTTATTGGTTTACCATCGCTAACGTTGAGGTTTGGGTTGGATTGCTACACTGGTCGTTACAAACTAGGTTGCTACAACTAGGGCCTGTACCTGGGTGTTACAAACTACCCCGCTTAAACAAATTTCATCCTCGAAATTTTGTATCGTACTTCATCGTGCGAAGGGTTGGAGATGATTTACTAGTATTATGCCTTCTCGTCTTTTCTTTCTTACTTCTGTGGTGCTACCCTAGAGCTTCTATTAATAGAATCATTTTTCTTCCGGATCACTTTCCTTTGGATTCCTATTGAGCTATTCTCGAAATTACGTCCTTGTATTCGCACACAACTCGTGGTAACTCAGGGGCTGACAGGGCGTTTTTAACGGCAAGCATGTTAGCTAATCTTATGTTGAAGTTACTTGATCTACACACCTTTGCGTCACTCGGTGTCAGGGTTTCATGTCATTTTCCTTGAAACCGTATGATAGTGTGATGTCCATAGAGCTAGTTTATTTCGAGAATCACGTCGTATTTGTTAAAATGCCTGATTCGTAGGTCGAATGTCATAAGGGTGTTGGTACTCTCAACATGCACGCTCTATAAATAAAGTCTACTTGCGTGTGATATTCTAAGGGTGTATCGATGCTTAGAGTTTGATCTAACACTTTGGGTTCTATGAACAGAGATTGCCTACATGCCAAAGATATAAAAAAATAGGATGCTCGAGAATAAAACAACACTCTCACTAAGGTATTGAATGGCATGAACATACCTTGTATAACTTGGGTGCTTTCTACTTCCTCCTTCTGCAGAGCAAAGATGCGTCCTCCCTGGGGCCTCTGGTTTTTGTTAAGCGGTGGCCTTCCTATCTTATTTCGTTGGTTAATTGCTAGTCAAGCAACCTGAGCTGGCAGTAGGTATTTTGGTAGCTGGTTCTGGGGTTGCCTCCACTGCTGGGAATGGTTGTTTAGGGTCCTATGTCCTAGGCGCGGGCACTCAGACCTCTTATGTCCTGGTTGGTGACATTTAAAGCAAACTATAAATTTGGTAGAGGTGTCCCTTGGCTACTCTTGTCTATTCTCCTGTTGATATGGCTTCCTTGGAATAAACACTCGATTGCTTTTTACTGGTCCTCCAGAGCTAGTGTTTCCTTTCTTCTGATTCTAAATCCTTCTAGAGTCAGCTAAGTCTGTTTTCGCCAATAGGGCTACTTGTACTACTTGAGTGTAAGTTGAAAGTTGTAAACATATGACTCTAGTTCAGATAGAGGGTTCTAGGCCCCACTCAATCTTTTGTGCCCTTGATTCTTCGTCCTGTATGATGGTCGCAGCAAATCGGCTCAACTCTTCAAAGCGATTGACGTACTGGGTTACTGACATAGATCCTTGTTTTAGCTCAAGAAATTCCCTGACTTGTCCCTGTCGGAAGGGAGCTGGGAAGTACTTTTCCAAAAATAATTCTTCAAACTGACTCCAAGTCAGAGTTGCCACATCTTGGGTGTTGTCTATCATAGACCGCCAGTAGTCGGCTTCTCCTTCCAGTAGGTGCGCTGCTAGAGCTACTCGATCAGCATCGGTCTGCCCTCCCATGGAGTTAAATAATTTCTTAACAGCTCTCAGCCATTCTTCAACTACTCTCGATTCAGCTCCTGCCTTGAATGTAGGGGCTCGTTGTTTTCTGAGTTTTGGTAGGAACCACACCCTATCTCGGATGTGAGGACGGTTAATGCTGGTGGCAAGCTCATGCAAGACCTGGGCTAACCTTAGTGCTTCTTCGTTTATAGGTCCATCTGCTGGCTGTTGATGGTTAGGTCGTCTACCTGCCATCTGAATAAAGAAGGAAGGTGTTGCAGCTGGTGAGTCATCTTTTTGAAGTCTTAATTGTTTCTAGGTTTTAAGATTTTAGGGAGTTAATTTAAGACTCATTCATTTATATTTCTTATCATTCGAGTTTGAGTACAAAGAGCGAGGCACACAACACATAAGGGGCCAACCAGAATAGGTGTGGATAAAACCATAGAATTTTAACTGCGTAGTCCCACGTTACTTCTAAGTTCCGTAGCATTTCCATTATACTTCCACGTACCACACTCTTGCGGTTCCCATGCGAACCTTATCAGTGATGGCTGTAGGAACCTTCGTGTAGGTCTTTGTTAGACATATTGTATAAGCCTTTACTTAACAGTTCTTGTTGTCGGGTTATTGATCTTCAAAATACGTTAAGCGCGGACGCTGGCTGACATTTTGTGCTTTAACTCCAAGTAGAGATCTGCTACGTGACTCGATGATGTGCTAGGTGGTTCTTCTGAGGATGTGCACAACCTGAGTTTCTCGTGAAAGCGCTAAACTCTAATAAATTTCTCATCAATCTATGACTTAGGAGAGGCAACCTGGGGCAGCGAGTGGTCAAACGTTTAGCTGAGGATTCCAGATGATGTACTAGATTGCATGATACGTGGTTGGGGTTTAGAGTGGCTTAGGGAAGGTAAACAAATCCTTTACTGAGATTCAATGGAAGATTCCCAAATGGTTCAAAAGATAAGTCAAATGAGGTCAAATGGTCACGGTTAAGGCAGTCACCATTGACACAAATTAAATGGTTATTTGGGGTTCAACTATAGGTGAAACAAGAGGAGGACAGTGAACAATAGTTAAACAAATGTCCTTGGAACTAACCTAGTACGATTAGATTATGATAAAGGAGAAGTTAAGCAATGGGTAGCCGAACTAGATAAGTGCACTGAAGTTACGTCGGCCTAACGTATTTCAATTCAAGTATCCAAGTCTACTTTCCTGGTAAGGATTTCATGAGTGTACAAAAGAATTCACAAAAATCACTACAACATAGTGTAGTTTCATAATCGAGAGAAGATCAACGATGGAAAAGATTTTATCATTGCCGAATGTTCAGAACGGGTAATTAATAAAGAATTGATATCGAGTTCTACGAAATAAGAATTAGTTGAAGGAGGCTGGCTTGAATCAGAGGAAATCAAATGCAAATACCGGTCATCATTAAGGTGTGAAAACTTGAGGACAAAGGTGTTTCCTAGGATTGGGTTTTTGATAAGATTATCAACAAGACTTGGGTGCATAAGGGTTACCAACGAATGAAACTTGATGGTACCGTTGAGGATTGAGGATATAAGAAGGAAGGAAATACAATAAACTTCAATTAGGTATAAAAGTTGATATAAGGGTATAGGAAAAACGAGAAAATAACTTATAAGGATGAAGTTACGGGGTTCTAACGGTGGTTCACGAAGTGATATAAAAAACTTCTCCTAGTGCATACTCCCGTCTACCCCCCTTAAAATAAGACAACTCTTTGCACGAATCCCTGATCTTTGATCTTGATGCTCTTACACGTCCTTCGCATGTAAATTCCCTGTAGCTTCTGAATCGGGTAACGTCCTAACACGACTCGCTATAGGACTTAGACGCAGCAGATTTTAGTTCTTGTAATATATAAATGATAATTATAATTAATACAACGCACCCTACAGAGCTTCTACGCGACAGAACGCATGGTTTTCCACAACCCAAAGCCTGAAGGTTCACTAAACCTAGGCTCTAATACCAACTGTGACGCCCCGTCCTCCAGGCACGTCGACACATACATAAGTATAGGTAAGGGGAATATTCTAGCCATTCATTCATATTTAAATATCATAAATATTACATCATTAAGAGTTTAAAATTGATTAAAAGTACATAACAATTACAGTTTCACTAGAAAATTTAACAAAAATTAAAATACGCCCGTGAAAACTGAACAAAAAGAACAAAAGGTTAAAACCTAATTCTTTAGCTAACATTGTCGGGGTTCACTGGCCCCTGCCACCCACGCTGTTCTTCAATTTCATCTTCTTCTTCCGGGGAAACATTTTCAAAGAACTCATCACACTCACCTGTGACATGAATGCCATGAGCCAAGCCCATAAGCAAAATTCCTAAATCGTCTAACAAACTCACAACAAAATATCCGACAATACATATCGTATAATACCCAGTACAATTTAAGGCCTAAGAGACAGGCAATGTAACATTTTCAAAAGGGTAAGCATATACAAGAACAATTGTGCAAGTGCGTGATGCAGATGAAATGCAGATGCTCAACCCGACTTGAATCCAAAAATAAAAATAGAAGTTCCACTTTAGGACTTATTTCTATTACATGTATCAACTTATTATCATTATTGCCACCTCAGGGACTTATTGTCATCGCCGTGATGGGACTTCATGTTATTGCCACCTCAGGGACTTATTGTCAATGCCGTGATGAGACTTTATATTATTGCCATCTCAGGGACTTATTGTCAATGCTGTGGTGGGACTTTATAGTATTGCCCATTTCAAAAACTAGGATGCTCGTTTAGTATCAACCCAATATCTAAATTAAAGCTAGTGACGAACCCATGGTGCCTAAACCTCCTTTTTATAATAAAAACCTCCAATTTCATTTCCAAACATGGAAACCAGGGACGCCCTAGACCCACAACCACTGAACAATGATTCCCAACTCAATTTGAAAGGTACAAAGGACTTTAATAACCCAAGATGCAATGTAGGAAAGCCCATGAATGTGCAATATGCCTCTTGTGTACAACTAATCATTGCATGGTGTATAAACATGACATGGCACATGGTACAACTTGCTAAAGCATTAAGTGCAAACATGTGAAGCATAACCCTAATTTAAGCAACATGGACTTGAACCATTGGTATGAGTTCATCTCATCAAAAGCATCATTTTCATACTCAAATTACTTACAAAGTTCATATACGGTTCACACACTCAAGCTTCATAAGTAACACATCATTCAAACACTTAGCCAATTTTAGGTACAAGTTTAATTGCTAGTTTTAAAGTTGCGACAGTGTTTCGAAGCAATTAGACATTGATTTAATTTCTGATATTTTAACACCAATTAGATAAAAATATTCCATGCAACTTTCACGTTTATTACTAAGACTAGATCCCAAGGCGCGGGGGTCATTTATTTTATTTAAGTAGAAACGGTTCCGTAATTTACAGAGAAATACATAAGAATTGAGCTTCTGTTGGCCACTGTTTTGGGGTATAAATTCAAGGGCTATGGCTCTGATTTTTGGTGGGGTTTTAGTAGAAGGTGTCCCCTACAAGTTTCATGTTTTGTACAAGGGCGAGTTATTTGGAAAAAGTTTGAGAATTTAGCCAATTTATAAAAAGGGTTCAGTCAGCTTAAAAAGGGTCTGCAGAGTGTGTTTTTAATAGAGAATGTTTAAAACATTTGAGTATAATCCGAGGGTATTTTAGGCTGATTTTTGGTCAGTAATTAGTTTAATATGTTAGCTGCAAAGTTCATGTTTACCAATTTTGTATTTGGCTTCAAAAAAGTTAGGTTTTGGTTCTCACACAAATGTGTGACAGAGAGATTTGTCAGTCACTGAACATCAATAGTGACTTAGGGAAGTGTTTGGACTCATCAAACGTTCATATTTTTGGTTCATTTTCGGTATACAAAAGGATAAATGTGTCCTCTACAACTTCTATGTTTTGATCGAAGCTCGATTCTCACCTCAACTTAGGGTTTTTAGGTCTGCAACTCAGAATGGTCAAGATCTTATACTCTTTGGAAAAAATAAGATATCTGGAGTTCTACCCAAAGAAATCACTTCAAACCAATTTTGTATGAAATCTAACTCAAACATCTAGATCTGGACAGAAAAATCACTCTAAGAACATTTTTTTACATTTAGTTATGATAATTTAAAGTTGGTGATAGAAAGTGAATAGGTCCAGAAAATCAGGCTACTTAGGGTTTTGCTTGCTTAGCTTATGTTATGTACATTTTTGACATGTTTTCTTTACATGCATGCTATAAAGCTCACATAAACCAAAAGTCCAGAACATGTTTAGGCCATAAAACTCAAAGATACACAAATGAAAATACATACAAAACTTACTCATATATAAACAGTACCTAAATCACTCTTACGACGCCTTTTTGACTCATTTTTTGTTTTATTTTGTTAGGATTTGTTATATAGATGGATTGAGGGGTATCTAGGGGAGAATATCAGAAGCTTTAAGGGAGTTTCTTACCTTAGAAAGAGTAGGTGATGGTAGGTGAAGAGCTAGGACTTAGCTTTGTGGATCCTCCTTGCTCCTTCTTTGATTCCTTTTCTTCTTTTCCTTGCTTCTTCTTCTTTCTTCTTTCCACACTTAGAGAACTTTTGGAGTTAGATTTTCTGGTCACTCACCCTCTCTCAAGCTCAACGAAAATGAAGGGAAGAAGTGGGAGATA
>JAOTRH010150347.1:0-13319 GCA_034768845.1 Heliamphora exappendiculata | reverse complement strand
CCATCATGGAGGGGGTTACAGGGAAATCAATAGCCACTCATGGCTATTGATTTCCAGGATTCAATTGCCAATTGAATGGCCAATTCAATTGCAATTGAATCCTACTATTGAATTCTGGAATTCAATGGCCAATGAATTCACAGATTCCAACAAGAACTGGTGAAGGCAGAGTCTCAAGGGGCATGAGAGTCTTTAAGGATCTCGTTAATGAGATGGAAGTTATGGATCTTCCTATGATTAGGAGAAGGTTTTCATGGTCAAACATGCAAGCAAAGGCAACCCATAGTAGAATAGATAGATTCCTCATATCAAGAGATTTAATAGGCAGGTTGAGATGGAAACAACGGGGTCTGTCTAAACAATTATTTGACCATAATCTTATCATGTTGGGTGCAGAGGCTTTGGACTAGGGATCGAGGCCATTTTGTTTCTATGATTCGTGGATAATGCAACCATCTTTGGGCAAGATTGTGAAGGAAGCTTGGAACAAAAATCCTTACGAAGGGTGGGCAGGCTATGTGATCATGCTAAGAATTAGGGATGTAAAGTCAAGCATTAAAATGTGGAGAAAATGGAGATCAAAAATCCCAAAGAGAGGATCAACAACATTATGGCTGAATTAGAGAGAATGGATTGTGCCAGTGAACAAGCCACTTCGAGCGAAGTAGAGAGGAAGTACAAGCACGAGCTACAGGGTAAGCTATGGGCTGAATTGGAAAATGAGGAAGTGGAATGGCGTTGGAGATCAAGGATTTCGTGACTGAAGAAAGGGGATGCAAACACAAGATTTTTTTATTTGACAGTAATGAAGAGGCAATTGAGAAGTCACATCAGTCAGATTGAGAAAGGAAGTGTGCTACTATTTAAACCAGAGGAGATCAAGGAGGAAATAGTAAGCCATTTCTGTAAGTTATTTAAGGAAACTAGGAGGTGCAGACCAAGTATACAAGGCATTTTTTACAGGAAGATCGAAGCATCAAAGGTTACAAGGAGGGAGGAGAAATTCAAAGAAGAGGAAATTTGTGCTGTAATTGCATGTTACGAAGGTGGGAAGGCCCTTGGCCCTAATGGTCTAAATTTTAACTTCATAAAGAAAATTTGGGATTTGATTAAACGACACGTTTTGAGGTTTATGAATGAATTTCGCATAAATGGGAAGTTAACGAAAGGGATAAATGCATATTTCTTAGCTTTGATCCCTAAATGTGGTTACCCTTAGAGTCTTAATGACTTTAGACCAATAAGCCTGGTGAGTTCAATCTACAAGATCTTATCTAAAACTCTAGCTATTAGGTTGAAAAAGGTGATGCATGAGATTATCGACGAAAGGCAGACAACTTTTGTGAGGGATGACTAATCTTAGATGGGATCTTAATTGCTAACGAAATTGTAGATCAGTGGAAATGCAAGAAGAGCTCGGGGTTTGTTCTGAAATTGAATTTCCATAAGGCATACGACAGTTTAAACTGGGGTTATATCCTAGACATGATGAGAAACTTGGGTTTTGGCAAAAAAATGCAATGAATGGATCAAAGAATGTATTTCAACGACTACTCCATCTGTTCTAGTCAACGCGGGGGGGGGGGCGGTAACAAAAGATTTCTCTATAAAAAAAAGGGATCAAGCAAGGAGATCTTTTATCCCCATTCCTTTTTGGCATCGCTGCAGAAGGACTCAATATCCTTCTCACAAGGGCTAAAAGGGCATGCATTATAGGAGGGGTGAAAATTGACAATAATGGGGTTATAGCCACTCATCTATAGTTTGCTGACGACACCATCCTATTCTGTTAGGATGACTTAAAGGAATTGTGCAATCTCGAGAGGATACTCACGATTTTTGAATTATTATATGGACTCAAGGTAAACTTCCACAAGAGCATTCTCATAGGAATTGGGATAGATGAAGATAGATTGGAACAAATTGCTAGAAGACTGGGGTGCAAACATGGAACTCTACCAATGAATTATCTCAACTTCCCATTGAGGGGCAGACCCTATAAGGATTAAAACGTGGGATCCAATCATCGATATATTCAAAAAGAGGCTCAACAATTGGAAAAGAAAGTACTTATCCTTCGTTAGAAGATTGACCCTCATAAAATCTACCTTGTCGAATCTTCCCACATATTAACTATCCCTATTCAAAGTTCCAATGAAAGTGAGGGATTTGATGGAGAAAATACAAAGAAACTTCCTGTGGGGTGAGGATGAGGGTGTGATATCCTGGTATCCCATATCGAAAATGGAGAGGGAGTTCCTAGGTTATAAAAAAAAATTTTTGGACCCTTATATTCAACGAGACTTTTTCTTAGGTGGTAGAGACCCTAGCAGAACTCCGCAGTTAAGCATGCTTGAGTGGGAGCAATGCAAGGATGGGTGACCCTCTGGGAAGAACAAAACCGTGAGAGCTTTTACCCAAAGGAGACAATATCGTTGCCATGTGAAGGATCGGGGTGTTACAGATGGTATCAGAGCTGACTCTTCTCATTTCTGAGTGTGGGTTCCTACCGTCTCGCGTGACATGTGGGCGGGCTACTGAGTGGGCGGGTCGATAAAGGACTGGCAAGCTACCGGAGCTGGCAGGCTACTGCACGGGGACGTACAGCCCTAAAGGGGGTGGATTGTGATATCCTGGTATCCCACATCGGAAAGGGAGAGAGAATTCTTGGGTTATAAACAAAAAACTTTAGACCCTTATATTCAATGAGACATTTTCCTAAGTGATAGAGATTTTAGCAGAATTCCGCAGTTAAGCGTACTTGAGTGGGAGCAATGCAAGGATTGGTGACCCCATGGAAAGAACAAAACCGTGAGGGCTTTTACCTAAAGCAAACAATATCATTGCCATGTGAAGGGTCGAGGTGTTACAGATGGTGTCAGAAAATTGCACCTTATAGGTTGGGGAAAGGTCACTACTAGCAAGGAAAATGGTGGTCTGGGGGTGGCCTCTTTGCATGCCAAAAATTTAGCTTTGCTATCAAAATGGTGGTGGAGATTTAGCGCCGAAAGGAATGCATTATGGAGGAGGGTGGTTTGCTCCAAGTATGACATGAACAAGGAAGAATGGCTACCAGGGCTAAGAAGTAAAAACAAGGACTCAGCAATTTGGAAGGCCATCACTGATATAGGGGAGTCAAACAATCAAAGAGCAAACGATATCCTAAGGGACAACCTAGTGCTAAAGGTAGGAGATGGGGGAAACATCAAATTCTGGAGAGATATCTGGTGGGGCAATAAGTCTCTGTGCGAAGCTTTCCCTAGATTATACAACATCACAACATAGAAGAACATCTCACTATTCTCAGCCAAAATAGAGCTATCGCAACCTAACTATAGGAGTCAACCTGGGGACATGATATTTAGAAGAGATCTTTTTGAGTGGGAAAAAGAGTAGTGGAAATCAATAATAACAAGAGTGGAAAATCAGGTAGTTCACCCAGGTAGGGATGATAGGATAATTTGGAAAGAGGAGCCTAGTGGTGGTTTCTCTACTAAGTCGTTTATGAGATAATACAAGGATGGTGAATTGATACTACTCGAGAAGACGGACCTGATTTGGAAAAATCCAATCCCACCCAAGTGCAAATTTTTTGGATGGAAAGCAGCTCTAGGAGGAATAGCGACCAAGGAAAATCTATTAAGACGGGGGATTATACCAATTAGAGAGGCTAAACGTTGCTTCTGTAAAACAGAGGAGTAATCCTTGGACCATCTTTTGGCTGGGTGCTCATTTGCGTGTAAGACATGGAGTGAAATTTTGAAATGGTGGGGAATGGAATGGGTTTCGCATCAAACTTTCACGGGGATACTCGTATGGTGGCTAAACACTCTCTTCAAAGATTTGGAGGTGAGAGAACTGAAATTGAAGAGAAGAAAAGGAATACGAGCCCCAGAGAGGAGATTCTAACTAAAGGAGATTGGTTCCGGGGCAAATTTTAGTGTGATTCTCAGAGTTTAGCGAAGACGAACTCTGTAGCTGGAAGAGTCTAGGTTTTCTTAGTTTCGTTTAGATATCACATTGAGTGTATTCGGTTGCTTTAGGGACTTCCTAAAGCTCCTTGCTCCTACAATGACCTAACCCCTTAAGGCTTTGTTTGCCGTTCCAAAAAAAAGAAGAAGAGTAATTCAAAGTTACTTTTGATCATAAACGACTTTAACCGACTTTAAGCCAAATAAAAAATTATATTAAATTACAAATAATTATTGCCTTTTTATATATATATATAATTTCATATTCAACCTACATTTTATAATTTGACAAATCTAAATGAGTAAATATTAATATATAATTTCTATAAAAAAAATGAATATCAATTGAAAAAATTATAACATTTAATAAAGTTGTTTTGAAAGTTGGTGAATAGTATAAATGATAAGTAGAATGCAAAAAGATAATCAATAAAAAAAGTAATTTTAAATACACACTTTTTGTCTTTGAACACACTTTCATTCAATGAAAAATTGGTGAATAGTCTAATTTACAGATTATTTATTATTTTTTATATAGTTTAAAATTTTTTAACGAGTAAAGTCTATTCTCATAAAAATTTTAACGCGCAAAATTCTTTTAAGACAAAAATATCTTATAACAGATAAATTTATTTGTGCATTCTCAAAATATGTATAAATAATACAGATAAATTTATCTGTCTTTTATTGAAAGCATGTGTAAAAAATACAGATGAATTTTTCTGTCTTATTAAAAGTACATATAAAGAATACATATAAATTTATTTGTGTTTTTTCAGAACCTGTATAAAGAACACAGATAAATTTATCTATCTTTTATTGAAAACACGTGTACTTTTTTAAAACATGTATAAAAAGTACATATAAATTTATTTGTGTTTTATTGAAAGTGTGTGTAAAGAACACAAATAAATTTATCTGTCTTATTAAAAGTACGTATAAAGAATACAGATAAATTTATCTATATCTTTTCAAAACATGTATAAAGAATACAGATAAATTTATATGCCTTTGATTGAAAAACGTTTAAAAATACAAATAAATTTATCTGTCTTATAAAAATCACGTATAAAGAATACAGATAAATTTATATATTTGTATTATCTGTGTTGATATGCAAACAGATAAATTTATTTGTTATGTATCTATCTGTTATGCATAAATAAGAAGATAGATAAATTTATCTATTTTTCATGCAAAACAGATAAATTTATCTGTTTGCAGGGTATTAATTTCAGAAGAAATCATGCAATTGGACTTTGCGAGTTAAAATTTTTGTTTATGAATCTTTCGCGTTAAATTTTTTTTTTTGACATTTGGCTGAAATTTCCTTCTTTTAACACACTAAATTTTTAATTTTTTTTTCTTTTTTCTTTGCACACATCTAAATATCAAAATTAGCCTCATCTCCAACCTCTATTTTCTTAATGTTGTAGACACCCCAATTTGACCCCGTCTAATTATAGGCAAATCCGATGATGAAAACATGTGGAATAGGGTCTCAGTTCGATTCTCGGGAAGTGATCCAAGCTCGGTATTTAAATTCGAAACTTTCAAACTAATGAAATTTTGTCGAACCATCGAAACTTGCTGCCCAATTAAGGCGACCGCCAACTTGCATTGTGGCGCCCGTCATAAACTTTGTGGAAACCTTAGCCAAAAGTGGCGACCGCCACCTTCCATTATGGCGACCGCCAACTCCCATTGTGGCGACCGCCAAAGAACTTAGTAGAACCTTCCAAAAACATAGCGACCGTCAACTTGCATAATGGCGACCACCAACTCCAAATGGCATGACTTGTTCCAAAAACGTGAAAACACCTCATTGGTTGAAGAATTCTATAAATACCGTACCCCAGCATACATTTTCGGTACGAATTTTGAGTGAGAAAGACTCTGCTGATATACCGAGCGATCTCGATCCCCGATGCCAAAAACCTTGTCGAGATACTGAGTCTCTAATCTCCCATACCTACATTAAAACCTACATTGCTTGAATCACCCCATGAGGATTGGCACGCCGAGGCACAGTCCACAACTTGAGAATTCCCCGGCAATCTAAGTACCCCATTTAGATCTCCGATCTTTCTAAATGCCGCTTTTTCTCTTTTGGAGTGATCGGGTTAATTGTCAATTTTAATTTGCACGTTTTCTTTATTTATGTAGTTAACATTGTTTATTACTTAATTTATTTCGTTAAATTTAGTCTTTTAAATTAATTCCTTAATTCACACCCCACAATAAGCACATTATCTTTTTATTCATTTATTTATTTACTTATTAAATGGTGCTAACATATTTTAACAATTACAATTTAACAATGTTGTTAATTATTATAATAATGCACCTACATTTATGTAAATGTAGTAATCAATAGTACATTTCACATTTAACTTAAATGGTTGTTGTTTTTTTTTTAATTTCTTTTATTTTGCTAGCATTAGTTTAATTTTCTTTATTAGCATTTATTTTAATTTTTTTTACTTTTCTTGTTATGTTAATGTTCTAGTATTCATTTTCTTTTTCTTTATTTTAGTTAGTCTAATTTCTTTTACTAAACACTTCATTTGATTCTCTTTTCTTGTCATTCTAATTTAATACTTTGTTTTATTTTCTTTCTAGCATAGTATTATTTTTCTAACTTTTTTTGCTTTCTATAATGGTGTAATTTTTTTTTCCATAGCTTTCATTTTATTTTTCTTGCTTTATCATTAACATTATTCTACTCATAATGAAGCATTTTAATTTTTTTTATTAACTATAATTTTTTTATAAAGTTTCATTTAGCATTTTTTTCTCTTAATGTTAGTCTTTATTTTCTCTTAAAGCTCTATTTTTTATTTTTTTTCTAGCTTTATTATTCTTTATTCTATCAAACATAAGTGTTACAAAAAACTTTTAAGTTAACTTCCATCCTTAAATGACATTATAATTTTCTTTTTTAATTAAAACTCTTTTATTTGTTTTATTTTTTTATTTTTTATTTTTTTTTATTTTCTTTACAAATTTAAAATGTGAATAAGTTAGATATTCTTTTATTAATAACTTTTTCGAAACCTTTTTTTGTTAAGATTAATTTTTCTTTTATAAGGTTTTCCTTTCTTTTTTATTTTTGTTAAAACCCAAAAATTATAAAAATGCATAAAAAATGTAAAGATTTTCTTCTTTTTCAATAGCTTAATAACATTTTCTACCATTTTTATTTTAGTATATTTTTCTTTTTCTTTATTTTTCTTTAAACTTTCAAGATTCTCATTGTTATAAAAATATCATAAGCTTTCTTTTAGCATATAATTTTCGTGCATATTTTTACATTTAGTTTTGGTCTTTAATATTAATTTAGTTTATTTTTAATTATGCATATTTTTAGCTATTCTCTTTAAATATATGTTTGGACTTGTTTGGTCTATTTTGGTAAAAAAATTCATATTTAGGTGGTCTTGATAATTTTTGGCATGCGTTTTATTATTTTATGCAAATCATGATAGTTAGCTTATTTTTGTGAATATTGCATGTAGATATATTCCATGAATCCTTTAGATAGATATTGCATGTTATAGGACTTAAATTTTTTTTTTATATTTATTTGTTTTGAAATATTATGTGCATATTTTATGTATTTTTTATACTTAATTTTGAATATTTTCTCTTTGTTTCTATTTTTTTTTTCATGCATTTGAAATTTTTTATTAAAGAACCAATTATGATTAGTAGAGGCCAATCTTTTGGTTGGATGAACAGGCTGCCTAACACCTTTTTCGATTCGTACTTTAACCCCCGAACCATCTTTTCTCTGGTTAACGCTTTAAAGATCAGTAGCTTATTTTATTTTTTTTAATTTTTCTCAAAAATTAAGTGGCGACTCCATTTTCAACAAAAAGGGATTTTCAAATTTTAATTTTCAAGGTGTTTAAAATATTTTTCAAAACATCTTTGACTTTCCTTATTTTTGACCCTTAAATTTCAAAGCCAGAGTATTTTCTGACGACTCCGCTGGGGACTGATTTTTAAAATCAAATAAGATGGCTAGACTCAAAAGTATCATTGGTTCCTAATAAAATTTTTCATTTGTATTTTTGCATGCATATGCATTATTGTTCAACCCCCCTACCTGGTCGGCCCGATGCCCTGAATGTTAATCCGTTTCGGGGATTGTTGGAAAGACGGGAAACCCTTGCTGACTGTGCGCTTCCATAGGTACATTAAAAGAGTTCGGACGTACTATTTGACCATGTCCTGCACCACTCCAGGCATGGGAGGTATATACCCAGCTCTATTTGGAAGGTACCCTGTTCAAATTAACCAAACCTGACCTTTTGCATATAGTGAACATAAAACTCCCCTAATTAAATGCTGCTAACCCTAGTAAGATTATACGTTTTTCTTTACTGTATGTTTTGATTGTATATTATTAGGTTTATTTGTTAGGATTAGGCTAGTCCTTTTTATAGGTTTGGCCCGAATTTTTCTATTTTTCTTCATTTAAGTTAGTTTCTCCTCCGGATTCTTATCCGAGTCTTTATTCTTCACCATATTTGGGCTTCACATAGTAGTTATCTTCTCGGGCTCATGCTCGTGTTTTGTTTAACACCTCTATGGTAGTTTCTCTCTCCTCTGGGTTCTCCTTGGGTCGTTGGTTTTCTCTGCCTTTGTTTAGACTCGCTTCTCTCAAACCCTTGACATATTTATGAGAGTTAGTCATTTCTCCTTACCGTTATGTCGCCTATTTTTCATCAGAATCCTAGAGAGATTAGATCTGTTTTCTTGACATAGTGCTGTCTATTTCCCTTTAGAATCATAAGTCGAACCAGTCTCTTGAGGGTTAAAACTGTCGTCTTGTCAGAACGCCGTCCGCTTAAACAAAACCTTTCTCCTAGAACTTGGTTGATCTATCTCCTTTGGTTCTCATCCTGGGTTTTCATTTGTTATGCTGATGGTATGAGCCCAGCAGGGGCATTATTTCAGTTTTAACTGTTTTGAGTATCAGGGTTATCTGCTGTCTGTTGTCTGAATATTCTTTTAAAAAATATCTGAGACTGGTTATTCTGCTTGTGGGATCCTAATTTTTTTGTGAGTTACCATTGATCCGGTAAGAGTACAGTCAACACGAGTTTGGGTAAGATCAAAAATAGGTAGACTGCGCAGAGTATCTGAATCAACCGACATGACAGAGAACAAAATTAATCTGACAGCCCAGGTGAGGGCTATTACCGAGATACAGCGGGCTGTGGAGCAACAGACCCAAACTCAAAACCAGTGCTAGGCACAGATACAAGCAATTCAGGCATGTATTCTTGGTGTGAATAGATAGCTAGACAATGTGAACGAGAATGGTGAAGATTTTTGGGATGACAACCAAGGGCTAGAAATACCGCAAGTTGCTGTACCACCTTGGGTTCCTCGCTCGATCATGATAGAAGATGAGAATAGTGCTCAGACCAGCGAATCTGCGCTGGCAAAAAAGATTGACCAGATAAAAAAGGTGCTGAGGAAAGCTAAAGGAATAGAAGAATATATGCTGGACGTAGGTGGTATGTGCCTATTTTCAGATGCAAAATTGCCCAAAAAGTTTAAGATGCTAGAAATGAAAAAATTTGATGGCACTGGGGATCCGTGTATCCATTTGAGAATGTATGTTGAGACCTTATCCCCTATAGGGATCGATGATTAACTTAAGGCTCAATTATTCCATCGGTCGCTTTCTAGAGCTGCGCAGAGGTAGTTTCTTTGTCTCGAAGTGGCCAAAACTAGAACATGTGAGGATATAGCCACTGCCTTCATTAGCCAGTACAGCTACAACGTCCAGCTGGACGTCACTACTCCAGAGTTTGAAACAATCCGACAAGAGAATCCAGAATCTTTTGTTGACTTTCTGACCCGCTGGAGAGGTAAGGCCGCTAAAATGACAAGCTGACCTTCTGAAAAGGAGTAAGTAAGGATGGTGGTAAAGAACCTACAGTTTCTGTTGAAGCGCTACCTCATCACGCAGCCACTTTCCACCTTTGAACAGCTGTTCGGCGCTGGGGTACAAATTGAGGATGCTATCCAATCCGGTGATATTGAAATGACAGAATTCAACCAGAAACCACCGAGAAAGACCTTCCCCACAAATCAACCCGCCACAACTAAACTCGTGTCTCACTTGGGTGAGGTAAACCTTTTGAACCCTTCTTCCTCCACTCATCAAACAAACAACTTTCAGCAGTTAAGCGATGGTCAGCAAACACAGCAACGGCTGTGAAGAACTTTTACTCCTCTCAACATCCCGTTATCCACTGCTTTGAACCGGTTGGTGGAGAAAAGACTCCTCAAACTATTAGACCCCATGCCAATACCCGATCCCTTGCCACTAAGGTACAATGCCTCTCAATACTGTGCCTTTTATCAGGGCCATGGACATCTAACCAACAAGTGTATGACGCTCCGCCATGAAATCCAGAACCTCATTGATAACAAGGTGATCCCTCCTTCATCGGTCACCCCAAAGCCGAATGTCATCACAAATCCACTGGCAAACCATGCTAGGCAGGCTAGGGTAAACTACATGTCGTTGGGAGGGTTAGAGGACCCAAGTTAACACATCTATTTAGCACACCTGCCACGCCCTCGTGTTTCAATAGCTGAGGATCAGACGACATGCTCATTTATGATGATTAGAGGCAGCCGAGACAGGGATAAAGAATGGAACGATAATGCCTAGGAATGGTATCAACCGATAGTCCAAGCATACCAGCAAGAGGAAGAGCACAATGAAAAAGATGAATGGCCATTGGATTACCCAACTCGGCCTTATGGATTTAGCCATGTGTTCGATGGAATCACCCTTTCCCAACTTTTTGAGGAAGAGGTACACGTTGATGACATGCAATCCTACTGGCTGCTGAGGATTGTGCTAAAATTAGATGGGGCCGAGTGGGCTGACTTTTGGACCGCTCAAGAGCAACAAGTAGACTTTATTGAGGAGGACATCTGGGAGGAGATTGACAATACCTAGGCTATCAAAGATGACAAAGAAAGGAAAGGAAGACTTGCGATCAATGATTTGGGCGATTTGTGGGCAGTTGATAGCCCTATGCCTGTGAACAAAGTAAGAAAGACCGGTAACACAATAATAGGATTGTGGAATCCTGAGGAAGATGTAGAACATCTCACCAGAAGCGAGCGACACTTTAAACCAGCCCAATTGGAAAGAGGGCAGCCGAGTGAAAAAGAAAAGGAGAAAGAACATGAAGAGGAAGATGATGCAGTATTGAGACAATTAAAGAAAACGCAGGCCAACATCAGCATCTGGGGGCTACTGATGGCCTCGCATAAACACCGACAAGATGTGCTGAAGGTTTTGAACAAGGCCACTGTCCCGATAGAAGCAACCCCGGAACAATTGATTGGGCTCATCTTGCCAGCCGCTGAACTTAAGGTCATTTTTTTTATAAGGATCTGCCTGCTGAGGGAAGAAGCCACAATAAGCCACTTCACATCACCGTTAAGTGCTTGGAAAAATGGGTCCCGATGACCCTTATTGACAATGGATCTGCTCTGAATGTCTGCTCACTGAGAACGGCCGTCTGCTTAGGAATGAGGCCAGACCAGTTCACTCCCTGCATTCAAGGGGTGCGAGCTTATGATAACACAAGAAGAGATGTACTAGGATTGGTGACGTTTGCTATTTCAGTAGGCGCGCTGGAGACATCAGTCGAGTTTAACGTGTTAGACGTGCCGGCCTCCTTTAATTTGCTGCTAGGCAGGCCATGGCTACATGATCTGAATGTTCAGGCGGTACCTTCTACCCTCCACCAGAAGCTAAAATTGATAAAGAATAGGGCAGTGATGACCATTCATGGAGAGGACAGTATTCACCCCTCGAAAGGAGGAGAGGGCGCAACTCTGCTAGAAGTACAGCACAGTGAAGACGATGTGTTGCTTAGTGGTTTCTAGTTGATGAAGCAAAGGCTATTCAGACATTGATGAATAAAGAAGAAAGGTACGTCAACCCACAGGCTTTTATGATGATGAGAAAAATGTCATTCTTCCCTGGCATGGGGTTAGGGCGTAAACAGCAGGGGATCTCAAACCCATACAGGTATTGCCAATTTCACATCATTTTGGTCTTGGGTATGAGCCAACGGAGGAAGATATTAGAAGAATTCAAAGATGTGTTTGTATGGTCTTACGAAGATATACCCAAAATTGATTCCGACATCGTCCAGCACCATATCCCCTATACTCCGATGCTAAATCGGTCAAACAAAAATTAAGACGAATCTGACCAGAATGGGCTTTGAAGATCAAGGAAGAGGTTGCCAAACAGATCAATGTTGGGTTTCTAATGGCAACTGAGTATCCAAAATGGGTAGCCAACGTAGTGCCAGTTTTAAAGAAGGACGGTCGTATTCGAGTCTGCGAGGACTTTCGAGATCTCAACAAGGCTAGCCTGAAAGACGATTTTCCACTGCCAAACATCGACGTCTTGGTAGACAGTACGGCGGGGCACGCCTTGTTGTCATTTATGGATGGCTTCTCCGGATACAACCAGATTCTGATGGATCATGAAGAGAGAGAAAAGACGACATTCACCACGCCTTGGGGCACTTATTGCTACCGTGTTATGCTATTTAGCTTGAAGAATGCCGGAATAACCTATCAAAGTGCTGCAACTACCTTATTGCATGACATGATACATAAGGAGGTTGAAGTATATGTGGATGACATGATAGTTAAATCCAAGGATCGGGAAGGCCACATCACAGCTCTGCAAAATTTTTTTGTAAGGATCCGAAAGTACAAGATACAGCTCAACCCACAGAAATGTGCATTTGGGGTCACCGTTGAAAAAGTACTTGGATTTATGATCACCCAACGACGCATCGAAGTTGATCCCTCAAAAATCAAAGCAATTTTAGAAATGCCTCCTCCAAGGACCGAGCGAGAGGTCAGGGGCTTTTTGGAAAAGATTCAATTCATCAGCCGCTTTATCGCAAAGTTGACAACTACCTGTGAGCCGCTCTTTCGCCTGCTGAAGAAAGGAGTTGAATTTGAATGGGATCAGAAATGCCAAGACGCCTTTGATACCGTACGACAATACTTGCAAAACCCTTATGTTCTAGCTCCTTCCGAACCTGATAGGCAACTGATCCTTTACTTGTCAGTGACTAACTCAGCTATGGAATGTATGCTGGCGCAAGAAGGTGAAACTAGAATAGAAAAGGTTGTCTACTACTTAACCAAGAAGATGACGGGATCAGAGATTCGGTACACGCCGCTAGAGAAAACTTGTTGGGCCTTGGTTTGGGCCTCCCAAAAATTAAGGCACTACATGTTGTCTTTTACAGTGAACATCATTTCCCGGAT
>JAOTRH010150336.1:0-13320 GCA_034768845.1 Heliamphora exappendiculata | reverse complement strand
TTTTAAGAATTTTGGAAATTTTTAGAGAAACCTAAAAATTTGAGAAAACTTTTAAGAAAATCTTAGAATTTTGAGAAAAATTCTAAGAAAATCTTGGAAATTTTTAGAAAATTCTAAAAATTTAAGAAAATCCTAGAAATTTTGAGAAAAATTCTAAAAATTTTGAGAAATTTTTTTTAAAAACAATGTTAGAAAATTCTAGAAATTTTAGGAAAATATTTTCTTTTTGTTTTTTGTTTTTTTTTGGTTTTTTGTTTTTTTTTTTGGAAGATTGGGGTAAATATTTAAAGATTCCTAGAAAATCAATCCTAAGAGGTTAGGGTAAAAGGGGCAAAATACAGTTTATTTTTTTAATTTTTGGAAAGAATTGTTGACACAAAATGATAGAAGTTTTCTTAACGTGCCAGGGCTTAGAATTACTAGGATATGTAAAAATCACGAACCTAGAGTTAGGGTGCTTAGTTTTCTAGGGCTCGAAAAGAACCGAAGGACCGTTACCTAGGGTCTGAATGATTTGCTTAATTTATCAAGACTTGCATGTTTCATGTGTTTGATTTAACTCTTTATGTATCATTTGTTTGTCTTCTCTTTATAGGTTGGTCACTACATTCGAGGCTTCGGAGGTTCAGCCTCCGGGGAGGTGTTGGAGTGGTACGATGCCCTCCCTGCTTCTAATCAGGCCATTATTGATGCCTCCGGCTTTGCTCGATTCATACTCCTGTTGGGTAGGACGAGCAATGATCGGGTCTGGCTAACGGTCCTGGTAGAGCGGTGGTGGGATACCACCAATACCTTCCATTTCACCACCTTCGAGGCTACTCTGACACCTCTGGATTTGGCGCTTATTGCTGGCATCCAGGTTGGAGGAGCTCCCATCTCGTTTGATCCGTCCATAGCCCAGTCGACTGACGCACTGCTGTACTTCCTTGGGGCCATTCCTACTCAGATGGATCGCGACAAAGTCAGATACACCTAGTTCTTCGAGCGGTTCATACATTTTCAGTGCACTGAGCCTCGCCACTATGAGTGGGTCGCCCGAGGCTTCTTGATGTATATGTTCGGTACCTCCTTGTTTTCGAACAAGGAGAACACCGTTGATTTGCATTACTTGGGTGGCCTGAATCTTCTTGACCGGGTTGCTACTTATGATTGGGGAGGAGCTGCGCTTGCTACACTTTACAGCTTTATGCGGACTTTGACCCAGTTTCCCCAGGAGCTCAGCATCGGAGGATATTGGAGGGTTTGGGAGGTATGATTTAGTTTCTGCTCTTTTTCATTCATCTCCATTTTCTATTATTAACTTCTTGCTAACATCTTCTTCTTTGCAGTTGTGGACCTATGAGTTCCTCGAGATTTACGTCCCGGTGAACTCCCTAGCAGACCCTCTAGTTATTCCCTGTACAACCTGGTGGTTCCGAGGGATGAAGGGGAAGAAGGCCGGGGGGAAGGACATCGATCGGTTTCGGGTCTCGCTAGACCTGTTGACTGCCAACCAGGTATCTTTATTTACTGCTTACTATTCTGTATACAGCTTTCTTATACTACTCACTGCACTGTACTGCACTGCACTGTACTGTTCATCATACTGTATGGCTTACTATTCCTTGCATTGTACTATACTTTGAACTGCTGCGGGTCCACAGGGATGCCTGGAGGGGGGTAGAGGATCGGGCCGGTGCAGATTTAATGCGCAGTCAGGATATCACTCCCAGGCAGATCCTGTTGGAGGGTCCATTTGGATGGGAGTACTATCTAGGAGAGTGAGTGGTTCACCAGTCGCTCGGCCTGGATCACTTTTGGATCCCAATGGTTCCTCTGGCCTGTATGCGCCGGACTGAGCATATGAGCTGGGTCGATCTTCTCCTCGAGCTGGTGGGGACTCCCGCTACTGAGCTACTAGTGGCGGAGGGAGATTATACTGCCTGGGTCCGGGCCCATCTACTTGTCCATTAGGACCCAGCCCGGTTACCCCAGGTGGCAGGAGGTGCAGACACATGCCAGAGGTTGCAAATGCTAGCGCTGATGCTGCTACGGGAGCTAGAGCTGCTGCTGCTGCTGGGATGAGGGGGCCAGAGATCCCATGGGATATCCAGACCATTGCATACGACTTCCCTTTCTCTCTACCAGTCCCTGTTCCGCCAGCGCCAGAGTTTAAGGCTGACATCGGCCAGGTTAGCCTGCTACCCTTCCTTCAGTCACTTGTTCTTTTTATCTGTCTAGTTTTCTTGAACCATTCTCTTTTGTAGTTTGATCATGCTTGGTTAGACCGTACGATGCTGATGGTCATCGGCTTGAGGGTACTGGTCTAGCAGATGGATGCCTCGATGCGGGCAGCCGGCATCGCTTTCACACCAGTAGCCGTTGTGAGTAGCTTGCATGTTCTTTTTGGTTTTTTTGCATTTTTCTGTCTTTATTACGCTTTGAGTCTTGCTTCTCTCTTGACAGCCTCCAGCTCCGGCGACCGGCATAGTGCCGCAATAGGCTCCAGTTGGGCCTCCTGCACTAGCCCTAGCCCCGGTTAGAGGCCATGGTTCCCAGGCATCTTCTCGGGCTCGTTCCAGAGGGTTAGTCTCATATGCTCGGAGCCGATCTATAGTTGTCTCTTCCTCTGGCAGTGACGATGGTGATGACTTCGACAGACTCTTCGAGGATGACAGCTTGGAGGAGGCCGGCTCTTCCCATCGAGTTTGCTCGAGGCACATATGAGAGAGAGAGAGAGCTTCGCTCCTCCCAAATTTACTTATTTTCTGATACATTTATTGTGATGGGCCTGCGTGCCCTAGTTTGATACATTTATATACATTTATCTTCTCCATGGGCCTGTGTGCTCTAGTTTACTGTTTATTAGGCCAGGGTGCCCTGTTTTTTACTCTGACATATTCGAGATGCATTTTGGGCCTTAGTGCCATTTATTACTTCATCTGTTCATATGTTGCATGATTTTCCTTTATTTGCTGTTCAAATTGCCTTGGATGTATAATTCAAATGCCACAATTTATACAGATCACACAAACTGCAAACTGACACACACTCGCCATGTTTAAATATGGCGGTCGCCGTAATACAACATGGAAGTCGCCGTAATACAACATGGCGGTTGCCACTTACAAGGAGACTGACATGGAAGTTGCTATTTTCAACATGGCGGTCGCCTGGTCAAAGGGCTGATGTCACTGTACTATGCTTTTTAGAGTTGGCGGTCGCCAGTTCGAAGATGGCGGTCGCCACATTGATTGTTCTTTTTGCCAACATTTTTGAATTCCTGCATTTTCCAGTCTTATCAATATAGCCCTAGAGGCCCAATTTTCTGCTATTCTCACTCAGATGGATGATTCCATCTCTTCATGGGTTGAGGCATTTTTCCACATCGAGCGTTTGAACTTTTCTCCTTTCGGCGTCAACTCCTTATTTCCTCTTATGACTGTGAGGACTGATGGACCTTTGTTAGAAGCTGTTGCCCGGCTATGGGATCCTCAGTCCTATGTATTTCAGTTCGGCCTTGAAGAGTAATGTCCCACTGTGGAGAAGATTTCTACTATTTTAGACTTGGCTCCGCGGAGTCCCATCGTTGTTCCCACTTTCTCCTTTTCGGCTAGGCAACGGGTAATGCAACTCTATGGCCTGTCTAAGATGGAGGCTTCTTTTTTGACATCGGGTGACTGCCTTGACATTCCCTGTATCATTGATAAATTTTGTCCTACCGATGACCTTAGCGACCTTGTCTTTCAGCAGCGACGTCGTTACGGTCTTTGCTTCTGTCTTCTTGCTCAGTATCTTCTCATTCCTTCTGGCGGGTGAGTTAACTGTGCCTTGGTTGACATTGCTAGTCAGATGTGGATGGGGAAGGATATTGTGCCACTTGTCTTAGCCGAGACACTGCTGAGCTTAAATGCTGTTCATCGCAGTAAAACCACTACTTTTGCTGGCAGTCCTCTGCTTCTTCAGGTGAGCCCAAGACCTCTCTCTTTATCAAATTTTTTTGCCATGCCTTTCCCTTATTGATATAACTTTCACTATAGATCTGGTTGATGGAGAAAGTGAATATTGTACAGAAGCCACCTACTGATAGACACAGTGCCGCAGCTTTCCTCTATCGCCCCTATTATCAGATATGTGACACTGAAGCAACCTAGCGGCAGTACCTTTCTTCTCTGACTGGCCTAGATATTACTTAGTAGTGCCCCTGGTAGCGGATCTCTGCCATGACCTCGGCCACCATGGATCACCCTGGTGTTTTGCTCGTTAGTCTGCGTCAGACTACTTTCTATTGTCCCCATAGGATCATGCGCCAGTTCGCTCATAGTTAGATCATCCCTCACAACATCCGAGACCGTTTATCTTGATCTGTATTACGGGCTTCGTTTCTGGCATTATATCAGGAGGCCTGGCCATCCCACTCATTGATGGAGATGCAGGAGCTGCAATGTCCCGATCTTTCTGTTGAGTATAAGATATGGCTAACACAAGACAAGGAGAAGAACGATAAAGAAGAGGGGAAACAAGGAGCAAAAAGGAGAAAGATTTGAGACCTCCTGCTGTGTTTTAGAAAATTGCATAGCTTTTATTTTTATTCTATAGAGTTTGGGACTTGCGCGTCCTTCCTTTTTTTTCTCAAAAACTCTATAACTCCAATTAAAGTAATGGAAAAACACCAATTTTATGTTTAAGATGGTTCAAATTTATCGAAAATTTTCAAGATTTCAAAGGCTAGTTTGCATTGATCTTACTTAGATTCAAAGATGGTTAAAAACAAAGAATGTAGCCGGACTTCTTAAAAAAAGCTCCCTACGTATCCCAAAAGGATGGAAGCAAGCCATAACGTAGTTTGGGCTCGGTTGTTACTCGGGTATTGACACTCCTTTTGTAGTGCCCTAATTTTTGTCAAGGTCGCCCTTCTGGGCTTTCGGCCTTGCAGGTTGCTCTAATTTTTTCCTGAGTTGCCTTTTCAATTTTCAACTCAGCGAGTTTTTTTATTTTATCTTTATTTTTACCTCAAGGATAGTATTTTTTGAGCTGATCGAGGTTAACTAGAGTGGAGAACACATTACTGTCCAAATCCATGATAATGACTGCACCACCGGTCGTGATGGTTTTGATGTGAAACGGTCCGAACCAGTTTGGCATGAACTTACCTCTCTCGTCAAAGATAGGAGCTCTGATTTCCTTAAGAACCAAATCTCCTTCTCTAAGGTCCTGAGCCTTGACCTTTTTATTGAACGCTCGAGCTATCCTCATTTGATACCCTTGTACATGAAATAGAGCTTACAGTCTTCTTTCATCAAACAAGAGAAACTCCTCTCTTTGGTTCCTTTGCCATTCTGCTTTCGATATATTGGCTTCAGCCACCACTCTTAGTGAAGGGATTGCCACCTCAATAGGAAGTACAGCTTCCATCCTGTACACTAAAGAGTATGGTATAGTTTTGGTTGAAGTTCTGATCGACGTTCGGTATCCCCAAAGTGCAAATGGTAGATGTTTCGGCCAATCTTTGTGTGAGCTGATTGTCTTTTACAGAATTTTCTTGATATTTTTGTTTGCTGCCTCAACTGCTCCATTGGTTTGTGGTCGATATGGAGAAGATTTGTGAGCCACTATTCGGTATTCTTCAAAAAGATTCAGGACCTCCCCTTGGAAATGTGAACCATTGTCTGAGATAACCTCATGTGGAACTCCGTACCGACAGATGATGTTTTGTTTGGTAAATTTAGTAACATGGAAGGCTTTCAATATCAAGTAGGAGGCTGCTTCTACCCACTTGGTGAAATAATCAATGCCCACTAAGATAAACTCATGTCCATTAGATGCCTTCGGTGTTACTCTGCCAATCACATCGATGCCCCATACTAAGAACGGCCATGTGACGTCAGGTTGTACAGCTGAGATGGGGGAACGTGCATAAGGTTTGCGTGAATCTGACACTTATGACACCTTCGCACAAATTGTATACTATCTGTCTCCATTGTCATCCAAAAGTATCATTTTTGTAGGATTTTCTTGGCTAACATATTTTTGCTCATGTGTGGCCTACAAACTTCTGCGTGTATTTCTTTCATTACCTTTTGGCCCTCTTCAGTGTTTACACACAGCTTGTTGACCCTAGAATGTTCTCGTTTGTACAGTTTACCACCGCAAATGACAAACTGCGCAGATAGTCATCGTATTGCCCTTTCATGTTCACTGTAAAATTTTGCCATTGCTCTTCCTGTCAATGCTGGCTTTTCAAATAGATACTTCAACGGTTCCATCTGAGAGATGATGTTCACTGTAAAAGACAGCCTTTTCAATCCCAATTTTGCCTTCTTGTGCCAGCATACATTCCATAGCTGAATCGGTCACTGACAAATAGAGGATCAATGAACTATCAAGTTCGGGAGGAGCTAGGACAGGTGGACTCTATAAGTACTGTCGTATGGCATCGAAGGCGTCTTGACACTTTTGATCCCAATCGTACTTGACTATTTTCTTTAGCAAATGGAAAAGCGGCTCACAGGTAGTTTTCAGTTTTGCGATGAATAGACTTATAAACTGTATTTTACCCAGAAATCCCCTGACTTCTCGTTCGGTTCTTGGAGGAGGCATTTCTAAGATTGCCTTGATCTTAGAAGGGTTAACTTCAATGCCTCGTTGACTGATTATAAATCCAAGCATCTTTTCGGTGGTGACTCCAAAAGCACATTTTTTTGGGTTGAGCCGCATCTTATACTTTCGAATCCTTTCGAAGAACTTTCGCAGTGCTACAATATGGCTATCTCGATCCTTAGACTTGACTATCATGTCGTTCACGTACACTTCGACCTCCTTATGTATTATGTTATGCAATAAGGTAGTGGCGGCCCTTTGATAGGTTGCCCCTACATTCTTTAAACTAAGCAGCATTACGCGATAACAATAGGTGCCCCATGGTGTAGTGAAGGTCGTCTTTTCTCTATCCTCAGGATCCATCCGAATCTGGTTGTACCTAGAGAAACCATCCATGAATGACACGGTGTTGGCTACTCACTTTGGATACTCAGTTACCATCAGGAATCCGGCATTGATCTGTTTGAAAACTTCTTCTTTGATCTTCATAGCCTATTTTGGCCAAATCTATCTTAATTTTTGTTTGACCGATTTAGCATTGGGGTGTAGAGGGATATGGTATTGGATAATGTTAGGATCAATTCCAGGTATATCCTCGTAAGGCCATGAAAACACATCTTTAAATTCTTTTAATAAAGTTATTAATTGTTCTTGTTCAACTAAGGATAAATAAGAACCAATTTGCACATTTTGTGAGTTAATTTCATTATCCGGATTTATTAACAAACTTTCTTCAATTATTAGTTGGGCATGCATTTCTTCTTCTCATTTTATTAAAAGTTTTATTTCTTCGGAAATATCCCTGTCGAATTCAAAATCGTCAAAAAGCATATGAAATAAATCAAACAAAGCAGAGTAACCAAAAATCTTGTTCATTTCATTGAAAGAAGAAGGACTAACAAACTCGAAAGCATAGACAGGGGGAGGTGCACAAACAGACATGCCCTCAATCACACACTAAAACTCAGACTTGGACCCAAAACAGACAATATGTACATTAGATTACTCGATGGTCCAATTCTTTACTTCTTTTGTGGTTTATCAACAATGAGCTTGGTGCAATCAGCTGGTGCGCAGAAGCCCATCATGAAGCAGTCTGAGTCGTTTACTTGCAGTTGTGCCATCTTTTCGTTGAATAACATTCCCATGTCAGTACCATCGAGCTTGTAGGCCCAATCTTCCTCTTGGACCTTCTTTTCTACCTTTTCTGCTTTCATTGTTTCTTCCTCTTCCGTGTCAGACAACTGATGGCTAAAAAAGATCTCCAACCCTGGCAGCTTTTGATTGGTTTCTTCGTCGATCCACGGCTCTGGAAAGCCAAAATATGGGAAATCTTCCCCTTTCCTGACGAAGTACCCATTGAGCGTTCTGGTATAATTGACCTTCCGTCCCTTTTTAGGCCCTTCCAAGTCTTCTTTCATTGGCTTATACCCAAGACCAAAATGGTGCGAAGTCGGCAATACCTAAATGGGTTCTAGGATTCCCTACTGCTTACGTCCCAATCCCATACCAGGGAACAAGGACATTTTCCTCATCATTGTTATTGCCCGCGGGTTGATATAACTTTCTTCTTCATTCATCAGCATTTGAATAGCCAGTGCTTCATCAAATCAGAAACTACTAAGCAACAGATCATCTTCACTATGCTGTACTTCCAACAGAGTTGTGCCCTCTCCTCCTCTCGGGGGATGAATGCTGTCTTCTCCATGAATAGTCAAAACTGCCCCATTTCTTCTTAGTTTAAGTTTCTGATGGAGAGTAGATGGTATGGCCTGAACATTTGGGTCATCCAACCAAGGTCTACCCAACAACAAGTTGAAAGATGCTGGTATATCTAGTACATGGAACTTGACCGACATTTCCAAAGGCCCTACTGATATTGCAAATGACACTAGTCCCAGTACGTCTCTCCTTGTGTTTTCATAAGCCCAGACCCCTTGATTGCTTGGTATGAATTGCTCCATCTTTAGTCCTAAACAGAGTGTTGTTCTCAGTGGACATACATTTAATGCATACCCGTTATTGATAAGAGTCACATGGACTCATTTATCTAGGCACTTAATGGTGATGTGTAGTGGCTTGTTATGATTTCTTCCCTCTACTAGTAGATCTTTATCGAAAAAAGAAATGACCTTTGGTTCAGCTGCCAGTAGAATGAGTCCAATCAGTTGCTCCGGGGTTGCCTCTATTAGAACGCAGGCTTTATTCAAAACTTTTAATACAGCTTGTCTGTGTTTGTGTGAGGCCATCAGTAGCCCCCAAACGCTGATGTTAGCTTGTGTCTTCCTTAACTGTTTCAACACTGCATCATCTTCTTCTTCTTTTTCTTTCTCTTTTCCTTTTCCACTTAGTTGCCCCTTTTCTAACTAGGCTGGCTTGAAATATCGCCCGCTTCTGGTCAGATATTCTATGTTTTCCTCAGGGTCCCATAATTTTGTTATTTCATCATTAGTCTGTCGCACTTCATTTACAGGCGGAGGGCTTTCAAACGCCCGCAAATGGCCTAAATCACCGATTTCCATTCTTCTTTTCCTCTCCTCATCATCTTCTATAGCCCATGTATTGTTGACTTCCTCCTAGATGTCTTTCTCGATAAAATCCACCTGCTATTCATGAGTGGTCTAGAAATTAGTCCACTCTACTCCATCTAATTTTAACACGATTCTTACCAGCCAGTAGGACTGCATTTCATCCACATATATTTCTTCCTCAAAAAGTTAAGGAAGAGTAATGCCATCGAGCACGTGACCGAACCCATATGGTCGGGCTGGGTAATCCAAAGGCCAATCATCTTCTTCATTGCGCTCCTTTTCTTGTTGGTAGATTTGGATTATCGGCTGCTACCATTCCCAGGCATTATCATTCCATTCTTTCATCCTGTCTTGATTGCCTCTAACCATCATAAATGAGCATGCTGTCTGATCCTCAGTTACCGAAACACGAGGGTGTGGTAGGTATGCTTAACATATGTGCTGACTCGGGTCCTCTGATTTTCCCAGAGATATGTAATTTACCCCAGCTTGCCTGGCATGATTCGACAAGGGGTTAGTCGTTACGTTCAATTTTGAAATAGCAGATGGTGGCAGGATCACTTTGTTGTCATTGAGATTTTGAATTTTATGACGCAGTCTCATACATTTATCACTCAAATGCCTGGGGACCTTGGTGGAAGGCGCAATATTAAAAAGCGTTAAACCTCGGCGATAAGGGATTAGGTACAGGCATGGGGTCTAATGGCTTGATGAGCCCTTTCTCGGTGAGTTGATTCGGGGCGGTGGATAAAGAAATGTTGAGGGGAGTGAACGCCCTCATTGGCCTTTGTTGTTGTTGGTTGTTATCTTACTGTTGGGCGTTATTGGACTGCTGGGCGAAAGAAGATGGGTTTAGCAAGTTTATCTTGTTTGAGCGAGACATGCGGTTTGTGGAAGCAGATTGGTTTTGATTATTTGTGGGGAAGGTCCTCCTGGGTTTCTGGCTCGGCTTGACTTTTTCAATATCCTCATACTGTATTGCATCTTCTATTTGAATCCCAGCATCAAATAACTAGTCGAGTGTGGAGAGTGGCTGCTTGATTAAATAATACTTTAACGGGGACTGCAGATTCTTCACTACTATCCTCACCTGCTCTTGCTCAGAGGGCCAATTTGTCATCTTGGTGGCCTTACCTCTCCAGCGGGTCAAGAAATCAACAAAAGATTTCCTGTTCTCCTGTCGGGTCATTTTGAGCTCTCGGGTAGTTACGTCCAGTTGGATATTGTAACTATACAGGCCAATAAAAGCTATTACTATATCTTCCTAAGTTTTGGTTTTGGCAACATCAAGGGAGAGTAACCATTTCTGGGCTGCCCTAGAAAGAGATCGATGAAAGAGCTGAGCCTTCAACTGGTCATCAATCCTCATTGGCGACAGGGTACCAACATAAATTCAGAGATGAATTCCACGATCTCCGGTTCTGTCAAATTTTCCCATGTCCGACATTTTAAACTTTTCTGGCAGTTTAGCGTCTGGGAACAAACACAGCCCTCCCACATCTAACATGTATTCCTCGATCCATTTGGCCTTTCTAAGGACTTTTTCCATCCGGTCGATCTTCTCAATTAGTGCAAATTCTCTAGACTGCGCAATGTTTTCTTCCTCTACTATCACCTGACGAGGGTTCCGTGGTGGTGGTGGAATAACCTACAGTCCATCGAGGACTTGATTGTCATCCCAAAAGTCTTTGGCATTCTCATTCGTGTCATTCGGTTGTCCATTCACAATCGGGATACGGGCCTGAATTGCCCAGATTTGTGCCTGACATTGCACTTGAGCCTAGGTCTGTTGCTCTACAACTCTCTGTATATCCGTGATCGTCCTCATTAGGGCTGCCAGATTCACCTCATTTTCTTCCATTTCAACTGATTCAATTGGCTGTTTGGATACCCTACAAAGTCTACTCGATCTTGACCTCACCAAAAATTTGTGTTGACTGCACTTTTCTTGGCCTAATGGTAAACTCATGGAGAACACCTAGATTCCAAATGCAGAATGACCAGTGTTAGACACTTCCCGGGCAGACATTCTGACAACAGATAGCAAATATGTCAGATACTTGAAACATCAAATCATGAGCAGATAAATACGGAGACTGAAACAATGCCCCTGCCGGGCTCATGCTGGTAGCATAACAGGATAACTCAAAAACTAGAATGACGGTTAAAAAGGGGAAACCACTAAATTCTAGAGCAAAAGTTCATCTAAAATGGGGAAACTGAAAATAGTTCGGCAAGAAAACAGAGCGACGTTGACTGAACTGGTTCGACCTAAAACTTCTAAGGAAAATGGGCAACATAACGGCAAGGAAATAACTCTCACGAGTATGACAAGGGTTTTGAAAGAAACAAGCCTATGTTAAGGGGGAGGAAACCAACGACTCGGGAAGAACCCAGAGGAGAGAGAAACTACCATAGAGGCTTTAAAATGGAACACGGGCGGGACCTCGAGAAGAAAACTACGGCGTAAGAACCAAACATGGTGAAAGACAAAGTCCGGATAAAAACCCAAAGAAAAAGCTAACCTAATCAAAGGATAGCAGAAGACCCGAGCCGAACCCGGGAAAGGAACTTGCTTAAGCCCAAACAAAACAATCCTAACAATACGCAAACAAAACATACAATGAAGAAAACACATAATCCTTACAGGGTCAATAGCACCTAATGGAGAGTTCTAAGTTCACTATATGCAAAAGGCCAATTTTGATCAATTGAATAAGGTACCTTCTGAATAGAGCCGGGTATATACCTCCCATGTAGAACATGGTCAAACAGTACACTCGAACTTATTTACTGCACCTATGATAGCGTACAGTCAGTAAGGATTGTTCGCCTTTCTAACAATCCCCGAAACGGATGTATGTTCAGGGCGTTAGGTTGACCAAGCAGGGGGGTTTGAAGAACAATGCATACGCATGCGAAAATACAAATGAGAAATTTTTATTAAGAACCAATGATATTTTCAAGTCTAGCCCACTTATTTGGTTTTAGAAACTAGTCCCCAGCAGAGTTGCCAGAAAATATTGTGGCGTTGAGATTTTGGGGTTTTTGGAAAATGGTAAAAAATATAGAAATTCAAAGATGTTTGAAAAATATTTTAACACATTGAAAATCAACCTTTGAAAACCCCATTTTTATTGAAAATGGAGTCGTCACTTAGTTTTTGAGAAAAACCAAGAAAAACAAAAATGACTACTGATCTTGAAAACATTAACCAAAGAATAAGGGTTCGCGGGCTAAGATACGAATCGAAAAAGGTGTTAGGCACCCCGTTCGCCCAACCACAAGATTGGTCTCTACTAAGCATCATTGGTTCTTTGATAAGAATTTTTAAAATGCATGCAAATAAAAAAAATTGAGACATAGGGAGAACATCCAAAATCAAATATAGAAAATACATTAGATATATACATAGAACTCCAAACAAAACAACTAAGAAAAGAAAATTCTAAGTCCTATGGTATGTAATTTCTAACTAAAGAATACATAGAGCACTTCTACATGCAATATTCATAAAAATAACCTAAACTATCATAGTATGCATAAAATAATAAAATAATGCTAGAAGTTAACAAAACTACCTAATCATGCTTTTACTACAAAAATAAGCTAAACTACTCAAAACATGCATTTAAAAAAAATAACCAAAATATACACAAATATACATTTGAGAGACATTAACATGATAAGTATTTAATACTAAATGTAAAGAAAACTTTCTAACATGTAAAATAATGGTTTCATAACAAAGGGAATTTAAAAGTTTGAAGAAAAGAAAGATAAAGAAGAAGTTTATAAAGAAAATCATGCTAAAATGAAAAAGTTAAAAAATATTATTAAACTATTAAAAAAAAAAACCTAACTACTTATATTTACATTAAAAGAAAATAAAGTGAAAAGAAAACAAAAGAGAAGAAAATTACAATGAAAATTAGATTAAAAGACTTTTATTATTTTTGGGTTTAACAAAAGAAAAGAAAAGGAGAATAAGGTAAAATTATAAAAAGAAATGGAAAAGAAAGAAAGGAAATAAAATATGAAAAAGAAAATAAAACTACACTGCAAGGCAAAGAAAATAAAGCTAAAAAAAAAAGAAATAAGATGCTAGAAAGGAAAATTACACTATTATTAAAGAAAAGAAAATGAAAATAAAAAAATAAACGCTAATGAAGGAACATTAAGCTAATATTAAAAAAAAGAAAAGAGAAAG
>JAOTRH010150315.1:0-13321 GCA_034768845.1 Heliamphora exappendiculata | reverse complement strand
ATTAAATTTTATGTTTTTATTTTACTTATTTTTGTATTTAGTAATTTTTTATTTTTTAATTAAAAATTTTTAAATAATATTTTGTAATTAAAAAAATAAAAAATAAAAAACAAATAAAACAAAGAGGTGTAAGTATAAAAACAAAGAAATCAGGTGGTGTAAGTGTAAAAATACTGTTTTTCCGTCTAAAAGTTAACAGAAAGTTAACTTTTGGATCAAAGTGTTACAAAAATTAAAAAATAAAGGGGTGCAGTGATATTTCAGAGAATAGAGGGAGTGACAGTGATATAACCCTTAAATGCATGGGGTGTAAGTGTAATTCACCCAATCTTTTAATGGTCAAATTCCTTTTCTATTTTCTTTTTTCCTCAAATCTTTTAATAAATATTTTTAACTTGCTAACTTAGTTTAATATTCTTAGTTTGAGCTTGTTAGTTTAATTTACAAATAATGTTTTCAAATAATACCCTCTCCAATTTCCTAGTTCCTAATATTATTTCTTCCTTTTCTTTTAGAGTCTTTTATCCTTGGTTTTATTTTCTTTTGTAAATCATCATTTGGTTCTTTTTTTTTGATTAAAATTTTTAATTTTTATTTTTTCATAAGACCCTTATTTTTTAATTTTTTTTCTTAGTAAGCTTTCTTTTAATGTAGAATTTTTTTTCCATGCATTTCTTTTATTAAAAGTTTATCATGTTAATGCTAATTTAGTTTGTTTTGGTAATATGCTTATTTTAGTTTCTTTAAAATGATATTTAGCATAGTGTCGCTTATCTTGTTAACAATTCATGTTTAGGCAATTTTGGTAATTTTTAGCATATTTTTTATTTTTTGAATAATGTTAATTTTGGTGATATCACCTGCGGGCTTGTTACATAAATTCTTTAGTTAGAAATTGCATGTCGTAGGGTTTAGAATTTTTCTTTTGGTACATATTCGATTTGGAGTTCTATATACGTATGTTATGTATTTTTTATATTTGATTTTGATTGTTCTCTCTTTGCCCCTATTTTCTATATCTGCATGCATTTGAGAAATCTAGTTAAGAATCAATGATGATTAGTAGATGTCAACCTTATGATTGGACAAATAGGGTGCCTAACACAATTTTCAATTCGTACCTTAGCTCCCAAACCCTCTTTCTCTGGTTAACGTTTTAAAGATTAGTAGTCATTTTTATTTTTCTTGATTTTTCTCAAAAATCAAGTGGCGACTCTATTTTTAACAAAATATGGGCTTTTAAAATTTAACTTTCAAGGTGTTAAAATACTTTTCAAATGTCTTTGAAACTCCTTATTTTGACCATGTCAAAATCTCAAAATCCCGGTGCCATAGTTTTTTCTGACGACTCCATTGGGGATTGGTTTATAAAATTAAATAAGAGAGTTAGACTTGAAAATATCATTGGTACTTAATAAGAATTTTTTCTTTATATTCTCGCATGCATGTGCATTGTTCTTCACACCTCACTGCCTGGTCGACCCGATGCCCCAATCATTTACCCATTTCAGGGATTATTAGGAAGGCGGGTAAACCTTACTGACTGTACGCTTTTATAAGAGTAGTAAAAGAGTTCGAGCGTATCGTTTGACCTTGTCCTGCACCACTTCAGGCATGAAAAGTATATACCTGACTCTATTCAGAAGGTACCATGTTCGATTGATCAAAACTGGCATTTTGCATATAATAGCTTTGAGCCCTCCATTAGGTGCTGCTAACACTAGTAGGGTTATGTGTTTTGTTAATTGTATGTTTTCTTTACGTTTGTTAGGTTTGTTTGTTTGGCTTAGGCTAGTTCTTTTTTTGGGTTCGATCGGGATTTTCTGTTATCCCTTGCTGTTTGGGTTAGTTTTTCCTTTAGATTCTTACCTGGGTTTTGTTTTTTGCCTTATTTGGTTTTCACGCCGTAGTTTTTTTCTTGGGGTCATGCCCATGTTTTGTTTTGAGGTCTCTAGGATAGTTTCTCTCCCTTTTAGGTTCTTCCCGGGTTGGTGATTTTGTTCTCCCATTTTTATTTAGGCTCATTTTTTTCTACCAGAGTGCTGCCTACTTTCCCTTAGAATCCTAGATCAAACCGGTCCCTTTAACCTAGCTTTGTCACCTCACCAGAGTGTTGTCCATTTAGTTTCTTCGGATAAACCTTACCTCTCTAGAATTTGGTTGATCTTCTCCTTTTCCATCATCCTAAATTTTTAGATGTCATGTTGTTACGCTGTCAATATGGGTCCGACAGAGGTTTTGCTTCAGTTTTAGTGATTATGTGCTTGCCATCTTAGGTATCTGAGATGTTTGCTACCTATTATCTGAGTTTTATTTCGAGAAGTGTTTAATACTAGTTATTCTATTTTTGGGATCCAGGTTTTCTTCGAGTTTAGATCATTAAGCCGAAAAGATTACAGTCGACACGTGTCTGGGCTAGGTCAGTAACAGGAAGACTCTACAGAATATCTGAACAACCAGATAAATCATCTAAAATGGCAGAAAATAAAGTTAACTTGACAGCCTTGATGAGGGCGATCACTGAGATACAACAGGCCGTGAAGCACCAAACCCAAGCTCAAAATTAGTGCAAAGCACATATCCGGGCGATTTAGGCCCGTCTGCCCGGTGTGAATGGACAGTCGAATGACATAAATGAGAATGGTGAAGACTTTTGGGATGATAACCAGGGACAAGATGCACCACAAGCTGTTGTGCCACCTCGGGTTCCCTAACATGTTCCGGTGGAGAAAGAGATTACGCCCCAGTTTAGGGAGTCCGCACTGGTGGAAAAGATTGATCGAAATTAGAAGGTACTGAAAAAGACAAAGGGGGTGGAATAATACATGCTGGATGTAGGCGGTTTGTGTTTATTTCCAAATGCCAAACAACCAAAAAAATTCAAGATACCGGAGATGGAGAAGTTTGATGGCACCGAAGATCCCCGAATCCATCTGAGGATGTATGTCGATACTATTTTCCCTATGAGAATTGATGACCAGCTAAAGGTCTAATTGTTTCACCGATTGCTTTCTGGGACAGCACAGAGATGGTTCCTCTCTCTAGAGGTGGCTAAGACTAGAACTTGGAAAGATATAACCACTGCATTCATCAGTCAATACAGTTACAACGTTCTGCTGGACATGACTATCTGAGAGCTGAAAATGACTCGTCGGGAAAATAAAAAATCATTTGTGAATTTTTTGACCTTATGGAGAGGGAAGGCAGCCAAGATGACGAACTGGCCTACCGAGAAAGAACAAGTAAGAATTGTGGTGAGAAATTTGTAGTCCCCCCTGAAGCGTTATCTTATCACACAGCCTCATTCTACTTTTGAGCAGCTATTTGATGCTGGGGTGCAGATTAAGGACACCATTCAACCTAAAGACATTGAGAAAGCTGAACCCAATCAAAAACCAAGAAGGACCTTCCCTGCTAACAACCAGAACCAGCTCGCTGCTACCAACCTTATGCCTCGTTCGAACGAGGTTAATCTTTTGAACCCTTCTTTTTTTGCTCAACAGTCAAGTGGTACTCAACAGTCAAACATCAGTCAGTAGCCGCAAAAAAGGCCAAGGAGAGTCTTCACTCCCCTCAACATTTCAATATCTACAGCTCTGAATCAACTTATTGAGAAATGGCTTATCAAGCCATTGGACCCCATGCCTGTACCCAATACCCTACCGTTGCGGTATAATGCTTCTCAGTACTACGCCTACCACTAGGGTCACGAATATTTGACTGATAAGTGTATGAGGCTGCGCCATGAGATTCAGGATCTCATCGACAACAAAGTAATCCCTCCACCATCTGCTACTCCAAAGACAAATGTCACGACTAACCCTCTGTCAAACCATGCCAAGCAAGCTGGGGTAAACTGCATGTCTCTGGGATAGTCAGAAGATCTGAGCCAATACATCTGTTCAGAGCATCTGTTGTGCCCGTACGTTCCATCTACTAAGGATCAGACAGCTTGTTCGTTAATTATGGTTGGAAATGGCTAAGATGTGATGGACGAGTGGAATGATGATACTTGAGAAGGGTATCAGATGGCAATCCAATCTCACCAGCAGGAAGAGGAGGAGCATAATGAGGAAGATGACTAGCCGTTGGACTACCCAGCGCGGCCACATGGGTTTGGCCATGTGCTCGATGGCTTACCCTTCCTCAACTCTTTGAGAAGGAGGTATATACTGATGATATGCAATCCCACTGGTTGGTGAGAATTGTGTTGAAAATAGATGGAGTTAAATGGACCGACTTCTAGGCTTCCCAGGAACAGTAGGTGGGTTTTATTGGAGAGGACATCTAGGAAGAGGTTAACAACACATGGGCCATAGAGAATGAAGATGAGAGAAGAGGAAGAATAGCAGTCGCTAACTTAAACGATTTATGGGCATTTGAAAGCCCTCTGTGCGTGGATGAGGTAAGACATATTGAAAGTACAATATCGGGGTTGTGGGATCCCGAGAATGGCATAGAACATCTGACCAGAAGTTGATGGCATTTTAAATCGGCTTAATTAGAAAAAGGGCAACCAAGCGGGAAGGGAAAAGAGAGGGAATAGGAAGAAGAGGACGATGTTGTACTGAAGTAGCTGAAGAAGACACAGGCTAATATTAGCATATGGGGCTTGCTGATGGCTTCACATCGGCACCGGCAAGCCGTGTTGAAAGTTTTGAACAAAGTTAATTTATCGATAGATGTGACCCCTGAACAGCTAATTAGAGTAATATTGCCAACTGCAGAGCCGAAAGTGATTTCTTTTATGGAGAAAGATTTACCATTAGAAGGGAAGAATTACAATAAGTCTCTGCACATTACAGTCAAGTGTTTAAAAAATGGGTCCCGGTAACGCTCATCGACAATGGTTCAGCCTTAAGCGTTTGCCCACTCAGAACAACAGTTTGCCTAGGGATGAAATTGGACCATTTCATGTCCTGTAGTCAAGGAGTCCGGGTCTACGATAACATAAGGAGGGATGTGTTGGGACTGGTATCATTTGCAGTATCAGTAGGGCCTCTAGAGACGTCAATTGAATTCCATGTGCTGGACGTATCAGCTTTCTTCATTCTGTTATTGAGCAGGCCATGGCTGCACGACCCAAACGTCCAGTCAGTACCATCTACCCTCCATCTAAAGCTAAAGTTGATAAAAAATGGTACAGTACTGACCATCCACGGAGAAGATAGTATTCAACCCCCAACAGGAGAGGGCTCGACTCCCTTGGAGGTTTAGCATGGAGAAGGCAATGTGTCGTTAAGTGGATTCTAATTTGATGAAGCTCAAGCTGTGCAACGGCTACTAAAGGAAGAGGAGAATTACATCAACCCATGAGCGGTTACAATGATAAGGCAAATGTCTTACTTCACAGGAATGGGGTTTGGTCGCAAATAGCAGGGTATTCTGAAACCTATCCAGGTATTGCCATCTTTGCGCCGTTTCGGTCTTGGGTGCAAGCCAACGGAAGAAGATTTAGAATGGCCTAAAAGGGAACGAAAGGCTAAACACTCATAAACGCTCAACGACTACTTTGTTAAGGAAGGAAAAGATTTCCCATACTGTGGTTTTCTGGAGCCATAGATTGATGAAGAGACTAACCAGAAGTTACTAGGGCTAGAAATCTTCTTTGGTCATCAATTATTCGATACGAAAAAGATGAAACAGTGAAAGGGAAAGACGAAGAAAAGAAGATCCAAGATGAAGATTGGGCAGACAAGCTTGATGGTATCGACATGTAAGTGTTATTCAGCAAAAAGATGGCTCAGCTGCACGTAACTAACCAAGACTGCTTCATGATGGGCTTTTGTTAGGATTGGTATACTAAAAACTATATTTTTAGTATTTAATTTTATTTTAATAAAATTAATTTTTTTTATTTTATGAGAATCATTATGAGTAATGTATGTATATCATTTCTTCAATGTCATGCATGAATGTCCGATATTCTGTATAGTATTTAATCTGGTGTGTAGAGTGCTGTTTACACACAGAAGATCAGATTTTAGGTTCTTCCATAATATAAATTTTATGTTCACAGTTTATATTGAAATGCACATACCATCGGTACGACTGTGGCACAGAGTTTTAGTAGGCCTGTCATAATTACAGGGAACAGATAATAGCGTCGTATATTGTTCCAACTCTCTATACCAATACACATTGTGTGTATTGAATGGGACATTTGGGGTAATTAATTTTGTACTGACTATATAAATTAATTCACACTCCAAGATTATTATGAATAGTGCTTATCCTTTTAATCTTGAAATAATTATTGATTTGCATGTATTTAATATTCATTGTTTTGATTCATTAGAGGGTGCGATCTTATATGGGTCTATATTCCCGGTGAGTTGGATAGCGGTATTATTTATATGAAAAATATTAATTATTAACGGAATCTACGTCTCGAATGATCGGGATTGACGATACCCCTTTAAAGAAGTTTATAAGTTTTGATCAGGTCAAACCCTATAGGTGGATTTAATTATCCGGCAGTCAAATAAGTTAAGCAAAAGTGCCTAAAGAATATCAAGATGCCGATTAAATTAAATTGTTAGTAATTAAATTTAATTGACGGGTATCGAGAATTTTAACGTGTGAAGAAATAGTAAACATTTAATAACAGGAGCTCAATGTAAGAAGGTCGTGAGATTATTGGTTAGAGTGCAATTATAATTCTTTACTAGTGTGAACTGTAATTCAGTGTTTTATGAAAATTGTAAAAATCGCTGCGTTTTTCCATAATTGCAGAAATCGTTCGTAGGTGTCTGTATTCCACTAGAAGTCTTTCTCATAATTACTCCCCAGGTCCCTGCTGTAACCCTATATATATGCGGGTAGGTTGAACCAGTTTATCATTATTGATATATCATATTTTATCTCTCAAGACTAAATATATCGGAGTTCTACCGGTGTGAGTTCTCGGAGGATCGTAACCCACACTACATTCGAGGATCGCGTAAGGGTATTATAGAATATCTGACTAGAGTTTCAACTCGGAATCAAATCGTAGTTGAAGATTAGATCGACAAAAGGTATTATTCTAAATTAACTTTGGCTGCACGGGTTTTATTTTGATCGTTCTTCGTCAAAGGTTTTATCTGGAGCCAGTTTTGGCGGTTTTCCGTCCAATTAATTTTTTACCAAAAATTGTTTACAAAAACAATGATCTTTGCAGTATTACCTCCAACAAATTGGTATTAGAGTCATTTTATTTTTTATTTTCGATTTATCGGGACTAGGTAGATTTAGAACTGTTGCTAACTTTTTTTCGCAGGCGTTCTAATTTCAGTTTTATAATCATTATTTATTTTCATATTTTATTGAATACGTGGATGATGATTTATTTTTTTTAATCACGGGAGTTGACCGTGGTAGGTTAATTTTTTTCAGATCAAATGTGAACCTATGGGACATAGGTTTCAATGTAAAAATTTTATGTTCTTTTAAGTTTTTTTTTTCAAGTTTATTAGAAAGAAAAAATAAGAACAGGCTTGAAAAAACAAAGGCGGCGGCAACCGGCGGTGGTTGGCAGCGGCAACCAGTTTTTTATTGCTTTGTAATTTTTTTTATCTCTAGTTTTTTTTTCTATGTGAAAATAAAAGGGAGCCGCCGCTGCAACCAAGAAGCGGCGCAACAGTTTGTTTTTTTTCCAAGCAAGTTAAAAGCTGTGCCAAACACTGCCTTAAAAGAAGCGCAAAAATCCCAGGCTATTTTGCCAAAAGTCCCAAGCTGCTTTGGCAATTCCCAAGCTCCAAGAAGGCATCAAACTCAGCGGCGCAAGCAGTGGTTTCCGGCGTCAATCACAGGCGCTGTTATCCAAACAAGCATACAACCGGCAGTTTCCAAAACTGCAGTGCTGTTTCCAAACAAAAGGCAAGCCAAACGAGGCGCAGTAGTTTTCCGAATGCAAGAGCTGCCCTGGCTTTGAAAAAGCAAGCCAAGCATCAAAGCTGTGGTTGCCAACGTAGCAATTTTCCAACACACAGGCGCTGCAGCGAAATTCCCACGAGCAATTGGCAATCAGCGGTTTGTTTTGATTTGATTGGATGGATGCTTTGGATTTTTTTATGGATGGATGAATGGAAGAATGGAATTAGTGCAAATCCAACACAGCAAAGTGGCGCAATTCCAAATCCATTCAGCGCAAATTTCGAAACAGTGTCAAACAAATCCAAAAACACACAAACGCTGAAGCATTCTTCCGAAACTGAAGCAGGCGATTTTGGCTATACTTTGTTTGCTGCGATTTTTATTTTAAAAGGAATCCAGCTAAAGCAAGGAGTTCTATAAGCTACAGGATAATATCAAGAGATCTTGGTGCTATAACAAGGGATATTGATGCCCAGGATAACAGAAAGCTTATTAAATATTCGATTTTAATTAAAATATTTTATAATGAAAAATAAAATTAATTTTTTTTAAATAATTAAATTTAATTAAATAGAAAAATTTTAGATATTTTATTTTTTTACAAAATATCACGTTTAAGATGATTTTTTTTAAATCAGATATCTTGAAAAAAATGTGAGAATTAATTTCAGATTTTAAATTAATTAAATGAAAAAATATTTAATCAAAATAAATTATTAATTTTCAAAAAATATAGAACGAAAAATAAAATAAATAAATGTCTTTAATCACTACCTTAGCTGAAAAGCTGGAAGAAAACTGTGTATTTATTAAATTTTATTTATTACGCATTTAAATACGAAAAGGTGGTTTAATAAATCAGAATATTTAAAATCGTGTACATAGAAAGATGCTTGATTCTTTCAGATCGTGTGGTTTTCGAAGTTAATAAATTTATTTTAATTAAACAAATTTTTATAACCCTCAAAAATATTTTTAAAAATCTAAGTGGGAGAGAGAATTTATTCACAGATAAATCCCGCAATTTTCATCACCAATTTGTAGGCGATGCAATTAAACTCTGCGTGTTGGTAGTAAGACATTCCTCCCCATCAGACAGATTAATTGCGGTATCGCTAGTACAAACCTCCTTTAGCAATAATTCTGAATAATTGTTAGTGTGGATCACTTCTCCATCTGAATGGTTCATTGCGAAGTGATTGATTTGGAATTAGGTGATGGCTAACACTTAACTGTATATAATAGTATTTTCTCCAATTGAGTCACTGCTATTATATACTGGACCGAAACTATGTCAGCTATTTAATTTTACTTGACATGGTCAGTTGCCTAGATAGTAAAATTAAAAGAAATTGGCATGTCTGGTCTTATGAAAAATAGTAGATGTCCACCCATCGTGGCATGTTATTCTCAGGTTACCAGGCTGCTGACGAATTTTTTCTAAAATGGTAGAGGGAATCAAATTAAAATGAATTCAAAATTTTGCTCATCATAATTAACGGTTTTTTAATTATGTGATTCTCAAGACTAAAATAGATTTCAACCCACTCGCTTTAATACTCAAAGAAAATAAACTTACATGACTAAATTTTGTTGACATGAAATGTAACTTGGATATAACTTTAACTATAAATGGTATTCATTCAATACTAGGAAATGTGTTTGTTTCTGAAAAAGATTCTTCCTCTCGGCTGAAAGACATGAAGAAGAAAAATATTCATAAACAGGGAGACACAGTTTCTAGGGTAGTTAGTGGACCACAGACTAGTGTGGAAAAACCTACGTTCAGTATTTTTCAGAAGACAGAATAAATAGGGTAATTTCAGTTCACTAGTTATGCAAACATGTTTAGCGGTGTTAACTACAGGTACCTGGTGTGTATATATGGAAGCCACTAATCATGCCTGCAATTCATTGCAAGTGTTTCAAAAAATCTGACAACTTAGTGATATAGAGATTTACCTGCATATATGCAATAATACAAATGTAGCAGCAGTTGCAGTAGGAGATGTCACTCTCAGTTTTGATAGAGATCAAGTTTTAATATTGAGATATTATCTTTATGTACCTGCCATTAGAAAAAACTTAGTTTTTATTTCTGGATTAGCTAAATACGGATATTTGATTTATTTTAATAACTCTGTGGTTATTATTAATAATAAACGGGTTATCTGTTTTGGTACATTGGTGGATGATCTTTATATTATTACTCTAATCTCTCCTAGACTGCAACTAACTGACACGAATAATACATATATATTACCATATAAGAGAAAGTTTCCTTGTTTAATGAACAAAACGTTTATTTGGCACTTACGCTTAGGTCATATTAATCTAAAAAAGAAAAATAGTCTGGTAGCAGATGGACTTTTGAGTTTATTAGAAGTTAAGGCACTTTCAGTCTGTTAATCTTACTTAGAGAGTAAGATGATCAAGAGCCCATTTTCGGCCAAAGACTATAGAGCTAAAGAATCGTTGGAGCTGGTTCATTCTGATGTATGTGGTCCTATGATAATCCGAGTTAGAGGTGAATTTGAGTACTTCGTCAGTTTCATTGATGAGTACTCAAGGTATGAATACATTTACCTGATGCACTGTAAGTCTGAATGCTTTGAGAAATTCAAAGAATTCAAGGCGAAGACGGAGAAACGTCTGGGTAAAAGTATCAAATCTCTACTTCCGATCGTGGTGGAAAATAGCTCTTTGGAGAGTTTAAGGACTACTTATTGGAGCGGAAAAAATTTTGAACCGACGTCGTGACCGTAAAAAATGGTGTATGCATTTTTTATGAAAAACGAGAACTATATTAATCTTAATGGTATGATACTTTTATGAAACTTGTCGAAAAGTTTCAAGAAATTCCGAATACATTGAAGACGACCTTATAATCTTCTCACGTATGTTCCGGTCGCACTACGACGATCACGGTGTGTGGGCACCGATTCCAATCAAAGAGTTGTCATTCTTTTGATTTTTTCTCACACACTTCTCTCCAAGAATGCAAAATTAATGGCCAAAAAGAGAAAGGGGGTGGCGGCTATGGTGAGGGGATTGGGGTTTTGGGTTTTATATATCTAGCTTCCTTTTGATATATTTCTCCATATATCAAAGATAATGTTAAGTATATATATTCTCTTTCCTAAAATTAAGCAAGAGATATATATATTTCATAAAACCAAATCCCCACCCCCTTATTAGGGCCGGCCACCTAAGGAGTAATCCCTAGGTGTGCCAAAAACCTAAACCGTCCTTCAACATTTAATTTAATTCTTGAATGTTCTCGGTGGCAAAATTGGCATTCTAATTAAATTAAATAATTATCAAAACTAAAAAGAAAAATACCCGTGCGTATAATGGGTTGCGTGAGGGATCACGAGAAAATATAGGACTCGGGCTAACAGTACGAGAAAATCGGATATCCCTAACTCTGTCCCCGAACTAGATCCTTTTCCGTACGAACTAGAACTTATTCCACTAAACGTCCTGACTGAACTCCCGGCACTAACTCAAATTATGTCTTGAGTTTTCAATTATCAAATGTACTGGATTCTTCCCACGTTTACAATATGAATTCCTAATAAATAAATTAGGTTACTGACAACCCGATTTAATTATCCTATTCTTCTCGCAACCGTACCACTTAACCTTTTGATATGCAAGATCCGAAGATCCACTGTACAAGTTTAGTATAGTCAAACCTATAAGCAAAACGCACGATGGGGAACTCCTCAACCTAAATCGGACGGGGTTTTCGTCAGCTGATTATCAATTATTGGACAAATAATGCCAGTACCCAACTCATAGGTATTGTTGATCTCGTGGAGGAAATCTCAACCATTGATGACTCAAAGTACTGTACATCTTCTGAACACAATTAATCAATTACTTCAGGAATAAGAGTTCGTGCAATACATGATAATACGGGATGTGGATCAATTCATATAGTCAGTATAGAATCGATCATCCCGTTGATTCGCTCAATACACTCCAAGTGTACTAACACATCGAGCTCAAACATCGAATTCTCAAAACCTAAATTCCATCCGTTCGACTTAGCCAAGACCAGCTACTATAACGATGTACTACAATCATACCAATAGAATGTCCAGGTCCATTGCCATTGTGAGCCTACCTGTATAATCTGTCAGAACCTATGACCCGATATTCTGTGCAGCACGCACCGAGTCAAATACTGGATAGAATATACGGACTATACATTCATACATCACAAATATAAATATGAAACCATAAATGCAGAACCATCTCAAATTTTTCTTATTAATATGCCATGGATCTAGAATAAAATACATAAAAAGCATGACTTTTCAGTATACATTCCCAACAATCTCCAACTTATACTCAAAGCCATGCATGAGCACACCTGACACCCAACCCTTCTACATGGTTATCAAAGACTTTTTGAGACAACACCTTAGTAAAAGGATCTGTTAGGTTATCCGCAGATGCTATCTTGAAAACTACCACGTCTCCACACTGCACGATCTGCCGGATGAGATGATACTTTCTCTCAATGTGCTTTCTCCTTTTGCGGACTCTTAATTTACTTCGAGTTCGCAATCGCACCATTGTTATCACAATAGAGTACAATAGGCGATTGTACCGAGAGTACCACATCCAAGTCCATAAGGAAGTTCCTGAGCCAAACTGCTTCCTTAGCTGCATCCAAAGTTGCAACATATTCAGCCTCCATGGTAGAGTCAGCAATACAAGACTGCTTCACGCTCCTCTAACTAATTGCTCCACCTCCCAAGGTAAACACATAGCCCGAGGTAGACCTCCTAGAATCTCTATCTACCTGGAAATTTGAGTCAGTATACCAGAGAGGTATAAGACTATCAGCCTGGTACACCAAAATATTCTCCCTAGTCCTTTTCAGGTACTTGAGTATATTCTTGACCGCAGTCCAATGCTCTTCCCCTAGATTAGACTGATATCTGCTTACCATCCCTACGGCATAACAGATATCTGGTCTAGTTCAGAGCATGGTATACATGAGACTTTCTACTGCTGAAGCATAAGGAATACCTCGCATCCTCTCTATCTCCTGAGCTCTCCTAGGACACTGATCCCTAGATAGAGTAATCCCATGTCTAAAAGAAATAAATAATTTCTTAGAATTTTTTATGCCAAATCGAGCAATAATCAAGTCAATATAACAGGTTTGGGATAAGCCCAATATCCTACGTGATCGATCTCGTATGAGCTTGATCCCAAGGATTTGACCTACTTTTCCCAAGTTCTTCATGTCAAATTGACTCGATAACCACACCTTCAACGAAGATAGCAACCCCACATCGTTTTCGATAAGGAGAATGTCATCAACATAAAGGACTAGAAATGTCACCTTATGCCCATCGCGTTTTCAGTACACGCAATACTCGGTAGGACACTGATCAAAGCCAAAGCTTTTAATCGCCTGGTCAAATCGAGTGTTCCAAGACCT